>CM022297.1:400955082-401189553 GCA_011799875.1 Thinopyrum elongatum | reverse complement strand
ACAATCTTTGATGGTCGATGATCTTGTCGTATGTACAAAATCAACCTGAATAACGAGATGGGGTTCCTCCAAGCAACCGAAGAACCGGCTAGAACTAAGATAATGCAATCCTATGCCAATAGGAATTAATTAAGGATAATGGTGGGGTTGCTGGTATAGGATCTGAACAAGGCGGTAGTCCTGCACACACCTCGCAAATGCAAATTATAGCGAAGCAAAACAATGTGTACACAACAACGCGAGTTCTAAACCTAGAAAAAAGGTAGTAGCCTTATTATATCTATAACTATATTACTATTTTTATTGTAAGTTAGTTATATCTATATTATTCCACTCCTCCGTTTGTAATTTACTCCGCACATATATAGCTTGACTGCAGCCAGATTTTATAAAGCTTGACCCAATTCGGTTGAATGAAACAATATGAACATTACACTAAAAAAATTACACGATGTGGAAATAAAAGCAATGATGAACAATGATATATATTGGTGGTGTATATGTTAATACTTTTTCTACAAATTGTTAAAAGTATACAAAGTTTGACTTTAGAGAAACCCAATATGAGGTATTATGTATTATATATTTTATATCATTTTTTTGGGAGTCAATGCGTGTATTTGCACGTACACGATAAAACCATTGATTGATGTTGATCCAATGGTCCAGGTGGCTGCGATTCAGATCTACTATAACCTAAAATGTACCCACACGTTCTTCTCGAACGAGCAACACGATAGTGTGATCGATCCACACAAGAAGCTCTCAATAAGACCTCCAGACGTGCCATGGGCTTCATGGGTGCCCCCACATCATTATTCATACTACGTTGACTGGAAAAAAGATAAATCACCCAAAACAAGAACTTCCCGTTATTGTTCCTACAATGTTGTGCCGTGCATGTACCTAGTTGTATAGTGTAGTAGTAGACTAACAAACTCGTAGTAGGAGTAGTACGGAGTGCTCCTACTCTATCAACGAGTCCCATCTGACACCAAATTTCTTGGCTTTGTGCTATAGCTAGATCTTCCCTCCTCGTTTCTGTTTTCCAACACGGGGGGTGGGGTGCGGTTTGCCGATAGTCGGTTTGCTCAACTGCAATCCCACATGGAAGTGAAAATGCTAGGGAACACGCCTTCCTACCTATGTGGCGTGCCAGACGGACCATGGGGTACTCCTGATTCCTGGGCGTGTGGGGGGTGCGACGCGAACGCGGCAGACCTTTTCCTTGTAAAACACATATAAATTGTAACTTTTGGTTCTGCGCGTGATCGATAGATAGAAATAACGATTGAAAATGCTAGGTCGGGGATTTCCCGCCCGATAAGCAGGTAGGGTAGTAGCTAGGTTGGCGATCGTCGGTTGGTCACATGCAGTCCCACATGTTGCAGTGATATAAAGCCTAGCTGATGCGCGTTGACCGGGGGATTAGAACGACGTGTTGGTATGGACGGGAAGGGACATGCTTCATGTACGTGTTCCAGTTTCTTGTTTTGAACTTGCGAACGTGACATGCATGCTACACGAGTAGTTTTGAATTTATGAGTAGTTCGTAGGTCGGGTCAAGCATCATATGTAAATTACGAAGTTGATGCAAAAGGTAAGCACAACTTATAAATTGACGGAGGGAGTACTAGTTACAGTGATGCATATAATTGACGCCAAATGTGGGCAAAGGGATCACACATGTCCTTATCGACTGGAATGGCAATGCAATAGTACAATAAGAATTAGGCCACGATGACGCGATCACAGTGGTGATTACAGGAGGCAAGAAGAAAGATGCATCCATCAACGACCTCTCCTCCTCGACTCAGTGCGCCGGGCCATCGACCGGCGGCTGAGGAGCGGCGGCTTTTGTGGCGAGGTAAGGTGTTCTCAACAAAGCGTCCAAGGCTTCCAGCCGGTTGACGAAGGCCAACATCATAGCGTCCTCACCGGCCCTGTAGATGCCTATGCATACGACTTCCTCGTACACATGGATGTCTAGGTTGATGAATTCTTGCAGGGCGAGGCGGCTAGCAGCGAGCGCGACCTCAAGGTGGACATTCTTTGTTGCGTCGGCGGGCAGTCGCAGGGCCACCAGTGCTTGAAAGAGTTTCTCACCGTGGAGGCTGATTAGGGTGGCAGGCAATGAGGAGCCTGGGCGCGCAGGCTAGAGGAGTACGGCGATGTCGTCCGCGAGCTTCTTCACGACGGTGAACTTGTTGATGGTGGCAATGATCATATTGTCCAACTGAGAGGTCGTAGCTGGCGGCCATGAACCAGCCGGTCGCCAACACCCTCTGGAGATGATCCTCGAAGTCATGCCGCAGGCGGCGTTGTGGACCATCTGGCACAGACGCTGGCCGGTCGATCACATCGCGCCATGGGTATGAAGTGAGTACTGTTGCGCTTAGTGTAGGTGCGTAGGTGCGTACAATGTGGTGGATGCATTGGAATGGAGGGGCGCCTTTATATGAGTGCAAACTACTGCATTCACATCGTGCTGCCCTTTCTGCGTCCTCCTCCCTCTTCCCTCAGCATTATCTAATTGAAGGAGGATGCATCATTGGCCGTTCAACATTTCGGGAACGCTACCTTCTCCCTCTCTGCATATAAAGCTGTATCGGGAACTGTGCTAGTTTACTCAATATATTTTTACCATCCTGGTTTACTAGTAGCTGTCAAATCGAATGTACTGCGTCGCCCGCTGCACGCCCGGCTGAACACGCCTCCTTGCCTCCATTAAACGCCTCCGTTAAACCCGCATGCAAACAGAGAAACCTACTCCGGCCACACGTCCGTCATGAGCGGGCCGAATTAAACGCAACGCGGCCAAGCTCCTCCTGCCCGCCCTCAGTTTAAACAAGGCCATACACCGGCCAAGCTCCTACCATCCGCCCTCTATTTAAACGAGGCCATACGATGGGAAGAAGCACCCCTCCGCCGCTCCCCATCTCTCCTTCACCATTTCTCCACTCTTCCGATGCCTTTCGAGGAGCCGTTCTCCGGCATACTAGCCGGCTGGGTGGCCCGCCGAGCCCTCCGGATACGAGTGAGGCCGTCGATGTTCACCTACCTCGCCTGGCCCGACAGAGCCAGTTGCCGCCCAAGCTGGTGCGTGGTTCAGCAACTCGCCGCCAGTTCAGCTCGATGAGGAGGGCAGTTGCTCCACGTCGGGATGGCGTCACGGGCATCGTCGCTGCCGCGTCGTACCGCGTCGCCAGTGTCTTCGGCCGCTCCTCCGTTGTGTGGCCGCGCCTCCCGTGCCTGCGGCAGCACCATGCAGGCAGAGATAGAAGCCGGGTGCGTGGAGAGCGACGAGTCGGTGGCCAGCTTCTCCGTGTCTGCCGCCCCATCGAGGAGAAGTAGAACACGGGAGGCGCTACCACTTGGGTCCCATGAAGGCCACCGCTGAGGCGACGAATGCGTATACAAGTGGTCTCTTGGTGCTTCATCTCTTGCGAGGACCTTCGTCGACCCCGCAAGTGTCTGCCGGGCATGAGGAAGACAAAGGGATCCGTGGGCGGCCATTTAGATTAGGTATTAATTATACCACGAGAGCCGAATTAGCCCGCTTAGTTCATGTAAAGTAATGAAATCCGTCATGTTATATGAAGATCCGGCTTTCAAAAATTCATGCTTATATGAAATTAGTCCGTGTTTTCATGAATTTCCTCTGTTGGTTAGAGTTGTGAAAATGTATGTCGCTAGCGTTGGATGTGTCCTCCGGGAAAGAAGCGGGAAGAAATTTGCCGGTTGCCGTTGGAGATGCTCTTATGCTAGAAATAATAGAGTCACATCCAATCCATTTGAGTAATTGGCGTGTATGATTCTCAAAGATAAAAAGTTAGTTGCATGTACAGCGTACATGACTTGCAGGGTGGCTACAGATTCGTACAAGAAAGTTAAAAAGAAACATCATCCTTAATCTTGTGATTCTAAGTACTCTGTGGGTTCCACTATCAGTAAAGTAGCGAAAAAGTATATATTAAAAAATGTAAAAATCTAAAGTTTAAGACAGAATTGAACTCAGGTCATCGCGTTGCGAGCATCCGGCGCAACCAGTCCACCAGATGTTCGTTGTGGACGATGCAAGAGATATATTTCTTTTTAAATAGTTACTGCGATAATTGGTTTGAAGTGATATATTTTATGTCTGCCCTGAATGATCTCAAATTCACTAGTAGTAACAAAGAAAAGGTTGCCTTGTTAATTAACAAAAGGCAGAGCAAAAACTATCACATGAGGCCGGTAAAAGCAAGCCACAATGGGTTCAGCGTCATCGTCACTACAGCTGTGCGCGCGCAAGAAATCTACATATCGAGGGGGGCTACAAAGATAAAGATGTATCGAGTGTGTGTGTGTTTGAGAGAGAAGCCAATGGATAGATTAAGATCAAGATTGAGGTGTCACCCTTCTGCTGTCATTGTTGGGGGGGGGGGTGGGGAGGGGGGCGGAAGAGAAAGACGTATCAAGAGTGTGTGCGTGGTAGGCACATAGGCACTACTAGCGAGTGTGTGTGTGTGTGTGTGTGTGTGTGTGTGTGTGTGTGTGTGTGTGTGTGTGTGTGTGTGTGTGTGTGTGTTTGAGAGAGAAGCCAGTAGATAGATTACTATCAAGATCGAGGTGTCACCCTACTCCTTCGGTGTCGGGAAGTGTGTGTGTGGGGGGTGCCAGTGACACTTAGATATAGGGAGAAGGAGTTTGTGTGTTACATATCTATATTAAGGGATAGGTAGATAGCATGTGTGCGAGGCATACTTAAAGCATCACGAAGATAAACAAGCGGTGTGCATGCAAGTGCCGGAAAAAAAATGAAGAGAGAAACAATGTGTGTGTGTGTGTGCGCACGCGTGTGTGTGTGAGCGAAATCTCAAAACACAAGGTGCTCTGCTGGAATCCCATTGTATGTATTCATATGGTTCCGGGACTCGAGTTAACCTTATGGATATGTGTGCGAGACATAGTTATACTTTGAGACATTAGTGGCGGTGGGTGGGCGGAATTAAAGGGGTGGGCGTGTTCGACAGAGAGAGTATGTGTGTTTTTGTGTGAGAGACTTGTAGGACGGGGTAGAAAGATGAATTCTAACATTGACGGAGGGAGAGAAATATATGAAGTGCGCGTGTGTGATTCCGATGCCCACGGAGAAATGAGATATGTATGTGTGTGAGAGAGATTGCACACTTCATTCACGTATCACTGTCTAGCGATCATGGACGTGCATCACTTGAACATAATCAATATTTACTTCGTATCGTGGCCAAAGATACAATATCGATTCAACGCTATAAAGATTGGACACTCACAATATCGCATTTTTTTCAAATAGTCTTTTTCAATTGTGCATGCCAAAGTTATAGTGATATTTCTTCAAACAACCATTGTAGTTATCATGTACATGCACCATTGTTGGTTTTGCATTCAAATTCATTAGTCTTGGATGATTTAAGTTTCTATTATGAAGTAATATATGTAATATTCATATATGAATTCAACGGGTATGCAATTTATGAAATGAAGGCCATGTAATCATATGAGGTAACACTTTTAAGTAGCGGACTACAATATCCATTTCTTTTGTGTATCTATATTATCCATTTATTACTGTGCAATATAATTAAAATTAACATGTCAATGCATTCTGTTTAAAATAAATAACCAATGGCACTAAATTATATATTTACACGAGAAATACATAGGCTGAGTGTTTGATCCGTTTTTTTGTGAACGCGCCTCTACACCCGTACGATTGGCCGCGCCCGTGTGAATGTCCAAGTTATCGGTGCGTCATCCTGAGTTATTATATATTTTTCTGGGGTGGACTTCATACCAGTTATTAACTGCTGACGTGTGCCCTGTGTATACAGTCTCGCATGACCTTCCCGCTAGCACTGTCCAAAATTAGTTGAAACTGGATACGAACGATCCCACAGGCGGAAAAATCTCCCGCCTCCTTCTAAAATTTCCGCCACCTAGTCTTTAGCATGCGAAATTCCCCTTTTGTCCTTGGTGCACGGAGAACAATAGTTACAATACGGCCCTCATTTACATAATAGGTCGGGGTTGCTTTGGTAACTTCTGGTTCCCCCCACCACACGGCACTCCCATTTTCTCTCCCCCTCCCGCAAAAACGACTACTCCACAGCACCAAAGCATCTTACATCACACCGTCTGAACTTCATCGGCCTTTCTACCTCTTCCCTCTCAAAACCCTAGACTGCTCATCCACCGGCATACCAGAGCCCATTCACTGCCAGCGTCGTCCACCTCGCCGGATCTGCTTCTGCGACCGCATCTACCCCTCCCACCTCCCCTAGAAACAAGTAGACTACTCATCCACCACTATACCACAGCCCATTCAGTGTCGGCCTTGTCCACGGTGCCGAATCTGCTTCACCGGTACTCTCGTCAACCGCAGCGCATCTGCAGCGGCTCCTTCGTACTCCCCACCGGAGACGCTTCGTCCACACCCCCGAAGCCGCCCCCGTCGACGGCCTCTGATCCTCTTCGCCGACACCTTCCTCAACCCTACCGGAGCCGCTTCGCCGACACCATCCTCAACCCTACCGGAGTAGCTTTGCCTATACCATTCTCAACCCTACTGGGGCCGCTTTGCCAACGCCCAAGTCCACGGCCTCAGATCCGCTTTGTCGCACCCTCGTCCAACCTACCGGAGCAGCTTCTGACGCCCCGTCCACGGCCGCAGATCCGCATCATCGACACCATCCTGAACCCAACCACCAGAGCAGCTTCATCGACGCCCTCGTCCACGGCCTCAGATCTGCTTCGCCCACACCGTAGTCCACCCTACCGGAGCCGCTTCACAAACCCCCTACTCCACGGTTCTAGATCTCCTTACCGGACCTCGACAGCCAGCGCAGCGTCATCACCCTTGACGTTTCTAACCTGATTCCCATCGTCTGCCAAGATGCCAAGCACCCGTCGTGGCCTAGGTACTTGTCACCTTTAAACCCGTCCAGCATCACCTGCCCGATGTACTTCAAATATACTAACAGGGGGTCGATGTTACATGTTATGCAGCTGGCAAGAACTACAAGGACGATGTTCCTTCTGGATCTAACAGCTTGGCCAACCAAGATCCTTGACTGAGGCATTGCTATGATCTTGTAAGTGTGTCTCTCTCTTGTATTGTTGTGTGCCTACCAGCGTGCTTTGCTAGGATTTTCGACCAGTAATCCCGTTGTGCAGACAATGATTTCCACTACTGGCTGCTAAATTAGAGATGTAGATTCCATACATGATACTCCCTCCATTCCTAAATATAAGTCTTTCTAGAGATTCCACTATAGACTACATATAGAGCAAAATGAGTGAATCTGCACTCTAAAATGCATCTATATACATCTGTATGTGGTCCATAGTGGAATCTCTACAAAGACATATATTTAGGAACAGAGGTAGTACATTACACAAAATTGTAGGTGGCATGTAGGAATTCCAGTGCACTACATTAGGTTCCCTTAGAGTGCCTGCTAGTCCAGTACACAGAGTCTGTGACACCCTGATTTTGGTAACTTTTCCTTTTCAAACTTTTCTTGGCTTTACTTGAAATTTGAATGGTTTTTGAACCTTTTCAATTGGTCTTGGAAACTTTTGAATCCTTTTCCAAGTGATCCAAAGCCTCATCACCTTGCCAAAGCCCTGCCAAGAATCCCAAGGACCCAAATCCCAATTTGAATCATCTTCAAAAACCCTTTTCTTTTATTTGAGAATTTAGGGCATTACTATGGGTTGTGAAGCAACCTATAGTTGGGATGCTCAGAAAATTCTCAAATAATTCTCTAAAATATTTTGGATCATATTTTGTCCCAATCTCCAAAAATATTCCATGGCCTAGTTCAAATATTTTGCTAAATAAATCATTTTTGTTCCTGGTCAGCTTGGACCTTTGTGAAGGAAGTGTATGCTAGGATTGTCCAATTGCTTTCAAATTTTTACAGCATAAGGACACCTACAAACAACCTTCCTCCACCAGGTTTCAGCATCTGAAGATCATCTGAGTGAGCAGTACTCCAACTTTCAGATTCTGGTCCAGATTTGCCAATTACACATGAACTACCCTCAAAACTTATCCAAACCACCTCAAACTTGGCCAGTTTGGAGTCCTTCCAACGAGGATCACTCCAGACACCTTCTCTGGCTCAATCTCCACCTCATTTCTTCTCAGGAATCTCCACAAGTTTGCTGTCAGAGACCGTTGATGATCTTACCTCTCATCTCTACGTGAACCAAGCCAAATCAAGGCTGTAGGTGATCTGAGGGATCGAAGGTTGACGTGCTAGATAAGAAACGCCAGGCATACGTGGCATCCTGGTGCCAAGCACCGTGGTGAGCACGACGCTGGCATGCTTGTTGCCGCGCTCTGTGCTGCGCCAGGCTCGGGTCTCATCGGAGCGAGACCATGGTGCCGCAGCAGCTTGTCTGGGCATGCCGACATCGCCCCTGGTCGACACGCAGCCCCTCCAGAACCCTCGCCCTCGCCGGAGATGCCCTTGTCGGCCGCCACGCCATTGCCGCACTGTGAGACCCGTGCGGCCATAGTTGCGGCGCCGCTCGTCGTTTCCTCCCGAGCCGTCGCCTCATGAATTGAATGATGCTGCTCTCTCACGTCCCCTCACCGCAAACATCCAGCCAGCGCGGCGTACGTCTCGCCGGCGCCATGGCCCGCTTCGAGCCGTATCCAGAGAGCTCGCCGAGTGTCCCCTCCCGCCTATATAAAGCCCCGCCCGGCCTCGCCTAGCTCCTCACCCCTCTCCCTCCTTCTCAATCGCCCCCTCAGAGCAAGAGCCAAGGCCGAGAGGCCCTCTGGCCTCGAGCTTCGCCAGAGCTCCACCGCCAGCTAAGCTCCACCTCTAGCCCTCTCCACCCCATCCCAGCTCCGCTCGAGCCCACCTTCGAGTTTGTAGTGTTTCTCTGGTGCTTCTAGACCCCTCCCCGAATCGAATCGTCGCCGGAATCGCCATCGCCGACGATCACCGTAGCACCCGTCCGCTGGAGAAGAAGGGTGCGACGCCGTCCGGCCATCTCTGGAGGAGCTACGGGTATAGGGTGAACCACCGTCGAGCGCCCGATCCATCCCCACCATCCACGAGTCCAACCGCCGTCGCTATCGCCGGTAATCACCGACGGTGAGCCGCCCCTCTTCTCTGCTCCTTCTCCCTCCTCTGTTTAAACGAGTCGGTCCCCACTTGCCAGCGACTGGTCGAAGTGGTAAGTGGAGGCGCCCGGGGCAAATACGCCTTCGACGTGGCTCGTTCTGGTTTTTCTAATTTTGATTTATTTAACAGAGTTGACCAATAGGTTTGACTGCTTATAACTTTTTACAGGGAGGTCTAATTGACCTGATTCTTTTTGCATTGTGTTTGTAATGAAGCCCTTTATTTTTCCACCAAGTTTGGTATTTTTCCAATACCCACAGAATTGTTGGTGAAAGAAAAGGCTTTATGTGACATTTTCCTTTGCTATTTAAAAATATTTTCAGAAGGAGATTCTTGTGGATTTGAAGACCAGGAGTTTCTGAACAACCCAACTGATCAAGGCAAGCCAGGACATCCATACTATGAAGCATTTCACAACATTGCATAATTCATATTCATTTCTTGCATTTAATTAATATGGATAATTCAAGTGAAGTATTTAAAGGCCTATTGTTGACAACTTAAATTGATGACCATGTTTGCTAAGTGAAACTTAGCTGGTTGATCAAGAGTCACCTGTCCGGGCTTACCCGTGCAGCCACATTTGCTGGTATGGGACGGCCTTGACTTGGTCTGGCTCGGTGCTCTTTCACTGGTACCTCCAAAGAGGGAGGGTTATGCGTGTGTGCTGCCCTGATCAGGTAGACGGCGATAACCCTGTGAGCCCAGTTGAGTTGTTTGCTGGCGTCCCCGTTTGGGACAGTTTAGTTAGGCCACGACGGTGGCAGGTGTCACAAGGTGACACGGGGCCACCCAAGGCTTGACTCCGGGGGAGCGTGATTGCCGGGGGTACGATGGAAGAGTCACGGGTCAGGCAGGTTTCGTTGGAGCAATGCTGGTCCACCCGAATGGGATCACGAGGTCAGGTGCTCCATGGTGTGGGTAAAGTGCGCAACCTCTGCAGAGTGTAAAATCTATTCGAATAGCCGCGTCCACGGTATTGGACAGCCCGTCCAGACCTCTCTAGGTGATCAACCATAATAACCATAGTAATGATGGAAGAACTTGTCTTATGAGCAAAAGTACTCATTGAAATCGAGTATTCTGGGGGTTGTGAGACAACCCGGATATGAGTAAGTTGGTGACAGTAAGTGAATCACTTGGAGTTTAACCTGCTCATTGCCATGCTATTATTTGCTGCATATTTGGTTGTCATGTGCTTGCGACTACATTCAAAGTACTCACCTGGCGTATCAAGCCAGATGCAGGAGAAGACTGAGACGGAGTTCCCGAGGTCCGTGTTGCGATGTCTAGGATGTGTTCTCAGCAGTGTCCCTGTGGATGGAGTTACTATCATGTTCCGCTACGTAGTAGTCTTCTGCTGTAGTATTCCACAGTAATGCCGAGGCCCGGATATGTTAGATAAATAATGTAGATATTGTCATAGCACTAGATGTGCTTTTGGCCTCAATGATCATGTATATATATAAGCTTGTACTCGACTGTTATCAATAAAGTTCAGCTATGTTATGTTCCAAGTTGTTGTGTGTTTCCAGAGGACATGATCTCTGGGTTGGAAACACTGGTAAACCGGTTCTCTGAGCTAGGGTGCCACAGAGTCATGGCTAGTTTATGCTACGCACACAATCGTTAATTGGTGGTTTAAATATGCGCAAGGGATATGCAATGTATTATCATGTAGAGATATCTCAAATTAGCCATGTCAACTTGCAGATGGGGTGCCGCAATGAAAAGTACAAGCTTTCTTTGTACAAGATGTATGTGACAATTTCATGGAATGTCGCAAAAAAAGGAGAGGCAGCGGTGAGCCTATACAGTGTGCTATGGTAGGTCACTCCATTGCAATCATCGTGACATGTTATTTGTATGTCAGTGCTATTGGCCAGGGTTCTTAGGGACAGTTATTTCGAGTTATCCTAAGAAAATAAGCCCCTTTGAATATAAGCTCCAGATAATAAGCCAACCAGTTCTTTTCATTGCCTGCCTTTTTAGCTTATCTGTGGTATGATCAGTGAAAAGTCTAGATTGCATTATATTTTGTCATTTGCTGCCCATATGAAAATTAATTGGACTTGCAAACATCACGAATTGAACCCAGTGCAGTAATTAATATGATAGGAAAACAGACCATCAATATTTGTTCAAAATGCAAATACAAAGATACCATCTACTTGGCACAATCTAATTTGGTCAATGTCTTCCATAGAGAGCCCATTGCCTAATTTAAATGAAGAACTCATTGCCTAAATTTAAATGAAGAACCAGTATTTATCGAAATTTGATGGTCCAAGTGGCTGGTTATTATCATATAGCAGCACCACCTGAAAGCATCATATAGCAGCAACAACTCATAGCAACTCATCATACAGCAGCAGCAGCTAGCAATTCATCATATACCAGCAGCAGCTCATAGCAATTCATCATATAGCAGTAGCAGGAGCAGCTCATAGCAATTCATCATATAGCAGCAGCAGGAGCAGCTCATAGCAACTCATCATATAGCAGCAGTAGCAGCTCATAGCAATTCATCATATAGCAGCAGCAGCTCATAGCAATTCATCATATAGCATCATCAGGAGTAGCTCATAGCAATGCATCATATAGCAGCAGCAGCTCATAGCAATTCATCGTATAGCGGATCAGAATGAAAATTTGGCAAAATATCAGAGGAGATCCTCACCTTGTTGGATGAGCTCATCCTTCAACAACACCTCAAGGCCACGGCCTGGGAGGAGGGGAGGGGGAACGAGGTGCCTTCTGCCGGAGTGGGGCATCGGCCGTAGTTGTGCGGCGACCGCCGGAGTAGTGCGTTGGATGGACCATAGCGGAGCAGCTGCTGGAGACCATGAGCATAAGGGGCAGCGCAAGAGGGAGGAGCAGCTGGGGAGATTGGGCCCTACCCGCCGGCCATGTAGCCTAGCTGGACAAAGCATCATCGAGGAGCAGGCCAGATGGGACCTGTGGCGGCGGCTCGCTGGAGGAACCCTAGCGCTGCAGGCAAGGGATCGAGGTAGAGGGAAAGGGGAGAGGAGATGCAAGAGGGTAGGGCAATGAAAGCTTGCGTGTTTGTTTTTACTTGAGGGTCAGGTGTGACACGGGCATGAGCAGTGGCATTTTGAGTGTAATATAGGCAAACAACAGAGTCATTTCGCTATTCCCCTTCCCTTCAATTTTTAGTGAGCTTCTACGCGAAGCACACCCCCCCAAGCGAAATAAGTTAAGCCCAAGCCCATAACTCAAAAATGAATTATTCACATCTTTTATGGCTTATTTTGACAATAAGCTCTGAAAAGGCGTAATAGAACTGGCCCTTAACCTGCAATTCAATTGTGCGTGCAATGATGAATCACTCCTGCCTGCTATAGTGTACATTTAGGCATCAAACATGGCATAACCTAATACATGTGCATTTCATTATAGAATTTGAAATATGCAATGTTTATGTTAGTTCATACGTTGCACATGATGTTTAAATGCCCCTTAAATCTGGTCAGTCAAGTGATGGTCTTTAAGCCTCTTCTATGCTTCTTTTCTTGATATGTAATTCAGTGGTGTGCAAGATTTGCTCACACATCTGTTCAATTGCTTTTTTGTATCAGCCAGCCATACTAGGACTGTTTGCTTTGATTAATTGTTGTTCTTGACCTAACAGAGCTTGTCAACGATTTGAACACTAAGGGCTGCTATAGTGGGGGCTTGTATAACTCATATGTGACATAAAGGTTTGGCTGTACACTAAACTAGGCTCTCCAAGAGTACCTGGAGGTCCAGTTCGAAGGTATGCCTAGTTTTTACACAGTGCACACATAGTAAATGCTCATTTCATTGTGTGCAAGAGATGTGGCATGTTTCATTATGTGGTGTTGTTTTGTTATAGACTCATCCTTTGGTGTTGTTCACAGACTGGAAAGTATGCATATTTATCTTCCAAGGAGACCAGTAACTAGTTTGTGTCACCTTGCAGAGGGGGTGCAATGAAGATAAGATTGAGGACTTCCAAGTACAAGATGTTAGGAAGGAGCCTTGCGAGAGAAGGAAGAGCAGCGTTGAGCCTATTCAACCAGTTATGGTAAGTCATTATATTACAATTACCAGGACATCCTATTTGTCTGACATTGTGCTTGCGTATGGTTCTTCACCTCACCTGTAACCCAGTCATTGGGCCATTGATTAAAACTCCCTCCGCTCACTACTATATGATGTTCTAACTTTTTTGTAAATCAGATGTATGTAAACACATTTTAATGTGTCTGTCCACTCATTACGGATGTAGTCTACTTTTAAATATCTAAAACATCTTATAGTAGTGAACAGTGTGAAACTGCTTCCTGCTATGGTAGAGTTGTCGATGTCATAAATGTCATAACCAAACACATGTTCACATCATTAGCCTCCCTATCATTACTAGGATCTTGATTACATACTAGTCGAGATAATTCATAGGGGACAAACAATATTACATTACTTATTCCTTTATATAGTAAATGTAGCTAGGCCATGGATGTTATTGAGGCGTGCATGTATGCATGCTGCCAACTCAACAGTTCAATTGCTTGTTTGTTTCACGCATAGTTAAACTGCTCTTTTCAATTGCTTTATTTGTCGTCAGTTAATGAGATGCCCCAACAATGATGCCTGATGTAGGGTACTTGTATAACTATTAGTTGACATAATTAAAGCCCTTACCATTTAATTACTCTGGCGAAGTGTGCCTGAAGCTTTGAAGTCTATTAACCAACTACTACTGCATGAGTCTCACAATCTAGTTTATATGAGGCTAATGATTGCATAGTTTTGCTTGCTGTAGTAGGTTTGTATGAATCCCTCTGTTGTTCATTATGCTCCCTAAGACTCTTCTAGAACATGGCACACAATGTTCTAGCTAGTTAATTGAGCTACAGAATAGCTAACTGCTTGCTTACTTATACGCAATATATATATATATATATATATATATATATATATATATATATATATATATATAATATTTAGTAGCTGCGTGTGGTCTAAATTTGTAACCTGACTGTGTTTTGGATTTGGCCCCAACATCATGCTCCTCTGGTGAGCTAAGAGAGATTTCTGTATGCGGGCTACACAAACTACCATTTTTATAATTTTTAAAATACCACCTGCTCTGCTTATGCTTCATGACGTGTAACATTATTGTTAGTCCTGTTTTTTCATGTACAAGATAGTCTGTCTTGATCGCTTCACTTGTAACTATATTTTGGCCCTAGTCATGTGTACTTACAGAAATATTTCAGGATGAAGTGACATCAACACAAAGATCTGAGAGCAGTGTGGCATGGCCGTTACCAAATGATTATGGATTGGAATTGGAATGTGCTAATGTTCTCGAGCATCAACTAGAGATGGAAAGACAACGTGTATATGATTCTCAACATGCAATCAACATGTTGAGATTGGAGTTGCGGGTATTAGATGCAGGAGTCAAAAAATGAAACAAGACACTGAGGTAACCACAAAGGAATTGGAGATTTTGCAGACTAAAATATGTGCTATCTGAATCCGGCCAATCCTATTTTATTAAGAGATTATAGTTCAAATGGTAAGTTCTGTTGATGCACGTCCATGATGTATGAGCTTTATTTGCCCAGTGTATGTAATTTATTGTTTGTGTACGCTTTATTATCACTGGTGCCGAACTATAATGCCCAGTGGATATAATCTACTGTAATTTCTTTATTGTATAGTGTAGGATTATTCTTCGTTTCTATGCCTTAGTCTCTTTATTGTATAGTGTAGGCTTTTAATCTCTTTATTGTATAGTGTAGGTTTTTTAGAGGCGATAGTATAGAGGAGGATAATTCTTTGTATATGCTATATCGTTGAAATGGGGGCCAACATGCCCAAACATTACCTGGACGCCATCCGAATGAACAAACATGTGTAGTTAAAGCGGGCCTTAATTGCGCTGGTCAACTAATATTTAGTGGATCCCAATCGATGTGGCCGACCGTAACAACGGTTCTTAGCAGGCCGTTAACAGGCCAAAACCTCGATAGGGCCGTATAAATGGAATCGGCCCGCGGGCGTCTAGCAGGCCAAAATAAACGTCAATTTTGTCTCGGCCCTTTTACTTGACGGGCCGGTAGGAGGCCTATAGTGTTTTGGGCCAAAAGAGGCCCAATTTACAAACTGGGCTTTTAATAGGCCGAAAGTCGCGTCGGGCTGAAATTGTGCCCTGGGGAACGTGGGCCACTAATGGACCCAAAATCAAGTGGCACCGTCAAAGGCCCAACTGTTGTGCGGGGCGTTAACAAGCTGAAAGACAAAACGGGCTAGAAGTTGGCCCTTGTACAGATTGGGCCGAGAAAAGGCCAAAAGTCACAATGGGCTAGAAGTTGGCCCAACTATAGAATGGGCCGAGCAAAGGCCGAATGACGTACCAGCGGCATATTTGTCCACATCTATAATGGCTGCTGACAGGCCGAAAGAAGGCTGGGCCGTAATTGAGCCCAAAGACGTAGCGGGCTGTTAACGGGCTGGAACTGACGATGGGCTAGAAATTGTCAAATCTAGAATGGGCCTTTGATGGGCCGATTCTGTGTAATTCATATGGGCCGTAGTTGTGAATGGGCCTGACTCAAGTAGGCCTCTAATGGGTCGGCCCGCTTATTTTGACAGGCCTGGCGTGTTGACCTAAACGGGCCACTCTTGGGCCGTGCCATGTGTCGACGTATCATAGGCGCCTGCTGTCCATTGGACGACTAACATCTGTCGCGGCGCGGAGCTGACACGTGGTTTCGTCGGCCAATGAAAATTTTACACGTGGAAAATCGCCATTGGTCTGTGTTGTTAGTGGGTTATCGGATCCAAAACCGGACCTGATAGCTTAACGGCGACCAGTTATAGTGGAGGCCACGTGTCGGTTACCCTTGACGAAAGCACTTCCATGACGCGTCATTTATCGTCACGGAAGTGGACACTTCCGTGATGATAATTTTAGTATTGTCATGGAACACTTCTATGACATCACAGGTATGACTATCTTGATTCTGTCATAAAATCGTCATGGATGTACATGCATGACAGAAAACTTGACCTACTGTTGGGGATATGACTATTAGATATGACCCGCCCAGGAGGGGCCGGGTCATCCCAATGGCGGTTCATCTAAATGAAGCCTAAGAGTATATTGAAGATGGCGGTTCATAAGACAGGCTTGTTAAAGGGCCCAAACCCGAAGGCGGCGTAAGGCCCGTAAGTGTAAAGCGCCATGTATATATAAACTTGTATTGTAAGGCATATAAGATAAGTCACCGAGCCGGACATGTTTGTATGAGCCGGCCGGGACTCTGTAGGCCGCAGGGCGTCAACCCATGTATATAAGGGGACGACCCGGCAGCGGCTTAGGGGAGAGAAAAAGACAACAGCTCGAAAGCCAGGCAAAGCGTATTCGCTCCCTGGTAATCGAAACCCTAGCAATACCACCTCAAACTGGATTAGGCCTTTACCTTCACCGCAAGGGGCCGAACCAGTATAAACTCCTCGTGTCCTTTGTCCCGTTAAACCCCTTTAAGCTAACCTCGTCACCATGGCTCCACAACTAAGTCCTTTCATTAGGACATCTGCCGTGACAATTCCACGACAGTTGGCGCCCACCGTGGGGCCTGCGCACGGTGGTTTTGAGTTCTTGAAGGGCAACTTCGAAGGGATCAAGGGGTACGCTGTGGGCCGGATGACCAAGAGTCGTCGCGGCAAGCTTTACATCGACGATGCAGGCTGGGGCCCCGAGGCCGGCTCAATTGAGTACGGGTACCGGGTCCCCTTCGGCGGAATCCACGTCTTCATCGGCAAGATTGGCGAGCCGGGCCCTGAGCCGGACATCTGCGCCGACATCATCAAGACGGCTCAGCGCGCATGACCTGCCCGGGTTCAACCTGCCGTGAAGCGTGCCTTCGTTGGGTTTATCCACGGGGCTGAGTTAGAAGGCTCTGTGTCTGGCTGTGAGACGGCCATCTACTCTGATGGTGAGTCATCCATGGGGGAGACCAGCTCACTGTATCAACTACGAGACGGACGGCTTGGGGGCTGTTCCGATGGCGACAGTATTCTGGATCCCCATGAGCCGCCGAATAGGGTGGCGATCTTCATGGCTGGCACCCAGCCGGTTCTCGGTTCGACAGCCGCTGTGGCCATGACCTCCAGTGCAGCGACAGTGACGGCAGCGTGTGTTGGCAGTTCAGCACGCCCGCCGGCTCAAGTTTTAATAGATCTGTTGGAAGCTCTGGCAACCCCGATGGAGGTAGATGTAACCCCAGACAACCAGGAGCAACATAAGGCAGAAGTGGCTAAGCTGCGCGATGAGATAGCACAAGCCAAGATAGAGCTGGCAGCGGAGAACGCTAGGATGAATGCAGAGCGGGCCGTTTTAAACGCACAAGCACAGCGGATTCAAGCGGATTCATACCGGCTCTCGGTGGATCAGAACGCTGCCAACGAGGTCTTAAGGAGAAAGCACGGGAGTCGTCTACCTTTGGTTTATGAGTCGGGGAACCTCTTCAACACACCTGGGGCAGGGGCTAGTGACCCGCCGGTGATAAATCCGATGGCTGAAGCACGAGGGGGTGGAACGCCGGGTCAGCCACGTGTGACAGGTTCTCCGCATATGAACTACACCCCGCCTCAACACATGGTGACGCCGCCGGATCATTACTCAACCCCTTTAGACAATATGATTGATGCAGCTACACGATTGGCAGCTCTGCCAGTTGAGGGCGAGACCCCGACAGCTGTTGAAACCCGAAGGGCTAGAGAGCTTCTTCAAACAGCTTTGGTATAGCAGCAGGCTTATTCTTATAGTCGTGACCGGATTCATTCGACCCCTCGTCCGAGCCGGAGCTACAGTAGGCACATTGACTCGCCAGCCGTCTCGAGTACTGAGCAGCGCCGTAACCAACCTCATGGATATGACCCGGCGCGCAATGATACCAATGCACAGGATTTAGTGGACCAGGGCAGAGCACGTCAAGAGTCCGAGCTGGCGGCTCGACTGGCGGCTCATCAGCACGCGCCGGTTTACCCGACGGCTTCAGTTGAGGCAGGTGTAACTTATAGAGCGTTGGGTGTGCCGTGTTTAATGGCGGCTCTGCGAAACGAACGTCTGCCCAAGGACTTCAAAGGCCCCCGCAAGGTGCCTAATTACACAGCAGTTCAGCCCCCTGAGGCTTGGGTGGAGAGTTATGAGATGGCTATGGAGATGCTGGATGTTAGTGAGGTTGCATACGCTAAGTATTTCACCATGATGCTGGAAGGAACGGCTCGTACCTGGTTAAAGGGGCTACCGGCTAACTCCATCGGGTCCTGGGCAGAGCTGAAGGCCCGGTTTATCCAGAATTTCAAAGATACGTGCAAGCAGCCCATGTCGATCGTGGATTTGGTTTCTTGTGTTCAAGCCGAGGGCGAGTCAACGACCAGCTGGGTGCGCCGGGTCTCGACTATCATACATTCTTCAGATAACATGAACGTCGGGTCAGCGGTTCTAATGTTAGAGAAAAATTGTCGTTTCATTCCACTTAAGCAGAAGCTCGGGCGGCTTAAGCGTCATTGCAACGACATGGGGGAGCTTATGGCGGCTCTTGTTAAGTATGCCGACTCTGATGATACCAAGGACCCCGACTCTGAGGATGAAAGATAGGGAAAGGGAAAGAAGAGTAGCGGCATGAAGGGACAGCAGAACAACTCAGCCAATCAGGACGGCAACAGTAAGCGCAAGGCGGATGATTTTGTGGCTAACACCGGTGCGCGGAGTTATAACCAGCGTCGTAAGGGGAGGCCGACTCAAGGGACAAAATTTGACCTTGAAGCAATATTGAATCAGCCATGTCCGAAGCACGGAACGGAGGAGAGGCCAGTTACCCACTCTTGGAAAGATTGCAGTATCATGAGACAATTCAGGGAGTCTGTCCAGCGCAACCATGGCCTGAACGGCGGTTCAGGATCCGGCTCTCATGGTCCGGGTCATGGAGGTGGCGGCTCAAATTCCGGGTTTCACGGTCAGGGCAATCAAAGTGGTTACAGCCAGCAGAATAATCAGGGGAATCAGCAGCAGCAACCGTCTGGTTATCAGAGAAACCCGAAGCAATTGAATAGTGGACAATACCACGTGTTCACCACCAACCTGTGTAAGCGGGATCAGAAGCTTCACAAGAGGGCAGTAAACGCGGTTGAGCCAGCGATGCCACGTTATTTACGGTGGTCAGAGCAGCCTATTGTGTGGAGTCGTGATGATCATCCGCCCCGGGTTGATAATCCCTGTCACCTGGCTCTGGTGGTGTCGCCTCAGGTTGGGGGCTATAAATTTACTAAGGTACTCATGGATGGAGGCAGCAGCATTAACATACTTTATTATGAGACCTTCCGTCGCATGGGACTGACTGATAAAAATCTTAAGCCGTCAAACACTGTTTTCCATGGTGTGGTGCCGGGTAAGTCAGCCTATCCAGTGGGTAAAATATCTTTAGAAGTTGCCTTTGGAGATGAGCATGACTCCAGGTCTGAGACTCTAACCTTCGAAGTGGTCAAGATCAAGAGCCCTTATCATGCTCTGTTTGGTCGACCGGCTTATGCTAAGTTCATGGTGAGGCCTTGTTATGTTTACTTACAGCTTAAGATGCCGGGTTACAAGGGCACCATCACAGTACATGGGAGTCGCAAGGTGGCCCTGGAGTGTGAGGAAGGTGATGCTGCTTATGCTAAATCCGTTTGTGCGGCGGAGGAGCTGAAATTTTACAAAGATAATGTTGACACGGCGGACATGGCGTCCTTGAAAAAGCCAACCACAGAACAGGATCCTTTGCTAAAATTTAAGTCGGCAGATGACACTAAAATGATTTATTTGGTTCCTAGCGACTCATCTAAGCAGTTCAGCATCAGTGCCAATTTGGATCCGAAATAGGAAAGCGCGCTCATCGAGTTCTTCCGTGAGAACCGGGATATCTTTGCATGGAAGCCTTCAGACATGCCAGGTGTACCGAGGGAACTTGCTGAGCACACTCTCAATATTGATCCAAAGTTTAGGCCGGTCAAGCAATTCCTTCGTTGTTTTAACGAGGAGAGGCGGAAGGCCATTGGTGAAGAAGTGGCCCAGCTCTTAGCGGCCGGGTTTATCATTGAAGTTTTTCATCTGGAGTGGTTGGCTAACCCAGTGTTGGTACTCAAGAAGAATGGCACGTGGCGAATGTGTGTGGATTACACGGACTTAAATAAGGCTTGTCCGGCTGATCCGTTTGCTCTCCCCCGTATTGATCAAATCATTGATGCTACGGCGGGTTGTGAGCGATTGAGTTTTTTGGATGCTTATTCTGGTTATCATCAGATCAAGATGGCGGTTAAGGACGAGGAGAAGACGGCTTTCATTACTCCGTTTGGAGCCTTCTGCTATGTGTCTATGCCTTTTGGGCTCAAGAGTGCACAGGCGACTTACCAGCAGTGTGTGCAAAATTGCCTTCACAGTTAGATCGGGCGAAATGTTCATGCTTATGTAGATGACATTGTGGTGAAATCCAGGAAGAAGGAGACCTTGATTGATGATTTGAAGGAGACGTTTGACAATCTCCGGGTCTACAAGATGATGCTTAACCCGGCCAAATGTATTTTTGGTGTACCAGCAGGCAAGCTCTTGGGTTTTTTGGTTTCTAACAGAGGCATTGAAGCTAACCCGGAGAAGATCAAAGCCATTACTTCTTTGGCTAAGCCGGCGTGTGTTAACGATGTTCAGCGTCTGGCGGGTCGCATTGCAGCTTTAAGCCGGTTTATAAGCCGGTTGGGAGAGAAGGCTATTCCTCTGTATCAGATGATGAAGAAGACAGATAATTTCATCTGGAGTGATGCTGCTAATGAGGCATTTGAGGCGCTTAAAAAGCAGCTGGCTGAGCCGCCGGTTCTGGCTGCTCCCATTGATAAGGAACCTCTGTTGTTATATGTGGCTGCCAATGGCCGAGCTGTCAGTGTGGCCATTGTGGTGGAAAGGAAAGAGGCAGGCAAGGAGTTTCCGGTTCAACGGCCGGTTTACTACATCAGCGAGGTACTTATTGAGTCCAAACAGAGGTATCCGCATTGGCAGAAACTTGTATATGGGGTTTTCATGGCAAGCCGGAAACTCAAGCAATATTTTCTGGGTCATCCCATTACTGTGGTCAGCTCTGCTCCTTTAGGGGATATCATCCAAAATAGAGAAGCCACAGGCCGGGTCGCCAAGTGGGCCATTGAGCTTGGACCTCATGGTCTGAAGTATGTGCCTCGTACGGCCATCAAGTCCCAAGCACTCGTGGATTTTATCAATGACTGGACAGAGTTGCAAACGCCTGAGGAAAAGTCGGATAACACATATTGGACTATTCACTTTGATGGGTCCAGGCAATTGGAAGGCTCGGGGGCTGGAGTCGTCTTGACTTCCCCGCGAGGTGATAAATTTTCTTATGTTCTCCGGTTAATGTTTCCTTGTACTAACAATGCAGCTGAGTATGAGGCCTTGCTCCACGGTCTTCGGATGGCTAAGGAGATGAATTTAAGTCGGGTAAGGTGTTTTGGTGACTCAGATCTGGTAGCTCAGCAAGTTTCCGGCACTTGGGATTCTAAGGATCCACTCATGGCGGCTTATCGTCGAGAGGTTGATACTATTGCGGGTCACTTCAAAGGATACCAAGTTGAGCATATTGATCGCAGGAAGAATGAGGCGGCCGACACTTTAAGCCGGTTGGGCTCTCAGCGTAAGCCGGTGCCACCCATCATGTTCCTGGATGTCTTGCTCAACCCTTCTGTCAAATTACCTACTGAGGAGGATCTTGCTGTTCCTGACCCGGAAGCACAATTGGTGGCGGCTCTTCATGCTATTCCTGATTGGACAGTTCCGTATTTGGCTTACATGACCCGGGGCAAATTACCTGAGGATGAAATTCTAGCCAGACAGATAACCCGGCGGTCTAAGTCAATGTCAATTGTTAGTGGGGAATTGCACCATCGCAGTGTCTCAGGGGCGTTTCAACATTGCGTCTCTCCTGAAGAAGGCTGTGAGATTCTGCGAGAGATCCACGAAGGAGATTGTGGGCTCCATGCCGGCTCTAAATCTCTCGTAGCCAAAGCTTTTCGTCAAGGGTTTTATTGGTTGACGGCTCATGCTGATGCAGAGGATTTGGTCAGCAAGTGTGACGGTTGTCAAAAGTTTTCATGCCACGCTCATGTGCCGGCTCAAGAGTTGAGGATGATTCCAATTACTTGGCCTTTCGCAACTTGGGGGCTTGATATGGTGGGGCCTTTCAAGAGGTCCAAGGATAAGAAGACCCACCTTTTGGCGGCGGTTGACAAGTTCACTAAGTGGGTTGAAGCAGAGCCGGTCAGTAAGTGTGATGCAGCAATGGCGGTTCAATTCATCAAAAAGGTGATCTTCCGTTTTGGCTTTCCACACAGCATTATAACAGATAATGGTACTAATCTCTCTAAAGGCGCTATGAGAGAATTTTGTCAACGGGAGCATATTCGACTTGACGTCTCCTCTGTGGCTCACCCTCAGTCCAATGGTCAAGCGGAACAAGCTAATCAAGAGATTCTATGAGGTATCAAGCCCCGGCTTATGGTTCCTTTGCAAATAACGCCGGGTTGTTGGGTGGAGGAGTTACCCTCAGTGATATGGAGTATCAATACAACTCCCAACAGATCTACGGGTTACACACCTTTCTTCATGGTTTATGGAGCAGAGGCGGTTCTCCCTAGTGACATCCGTCACGATTCACCCCGGGTGGCGGCTTACATTGAAGCTGATAACGAAAAGGCACGTCAAGATGCACTTGACCTGTTGGATGAAGAGCGTGATCTTGCGGCGGCTCGTTCGGCGATTTATCAGCAAGACCTACGTCGTTATCACAGTCGCCGGGTCAAAACCAGAACCTTTCAAGAAGGCGACTTAGTGCTCCAGCTCATCCAGGATCAGACAGATATGCATAAGCTATCACCACCTTGGGAAGGACCTTTTGTGGTCAGCAAGAATCTGCATAATGGATCATACTATCTTATCGACGTTCGAGACCACAAAGACTCACGTAAGTCGGAGGAGGAGACACGTCGGCCGTGGAATATTGCTCATCTTCGGCCCTACTATACTTGAGCCACCGGCTCTCATAATGTACATAGTCTGATGATGTATATATTATAGACAGTATATTAAAGCCGGCATCCCTGATAATTCAGGGCCTCTGTCGTTTCACTTCTTCAAAGCTGAGTCCTTATCATCATCTTACCTGTTCATTTAAGAGGCTTGACGCCCAAACTACAAAGACCAAAGAGAGTTGGATGCACAGCACAACTCAAACATAGGTCCCCGACGAGCACAATCCGTAAGTATGTCACTTGGGGGCTTCCTGTTCAAACATAGGCGTATTCGACCAAAGAGAACATAGCGTGACTACCCTCTTGACCAGGTTATCTTGTTCAAACATAGGCGTATTCGACCAAAGAGAACATAACCTTTCTGGGTCATCCTACCTGTATACCAGCTGCTTCAACTCCATCAGGTCATCCTGATTGACCCGTCGAACTCTTAACAATCAATCTTTTACAGTGTATTCACCAAAGATCTTGAGCTTGTTAAGGTTCAAACGGCGGCTTGTCATGCGAGAGCACAGTTTACAGATAGTCAGGATAGATCCAGGCTTCATAAGCCGCCTTCTTTGAAACTTGGATAAATCGGCCCGTCATGCATGCTGCTACTCTGACCCCGCGTACTCCTGATAAGTCTATCTTTATACAAGACCTGACTTTATCTGGGTTCAAATGTCAATTGGGTACTATGAGTGCCGGCTCACGGAAAGCACGTACCTTCCAGTGGCTCAGGCTAGTTTCATCGAAGAAGACACTTTGGCTTGGCGGCCTACAACAGCCTCGAGTTTCTTGAATTTCTTGATTTCTTATTTTTTGACATTTGGTTTTACAAATCGGGCCAAGCTGCCCTATTTACGGCTCATATTTGAAGCACCTTTCGGGTTTCTGCAACCCACCAGGATGGCAGACTCTAAGTCGCCAAGAGCATAATAGTACTATGTTTCGAGTTATAGCTCTAATCACATGAAGCTATTAAGCTGGCAGTTTAAAGCGTACATCACAGGTCAGCAGTGTTGCGCAAAACAGAAGCGTGCACGATGGCACGGCAGTTTAAAGTTTCACTACCCTATACATGACTCCATGAGTCAATAGATCCAGTGTTTTTCATACGGATCAAATATAAACCGCCCAGCGGTTCAATCTTCTTGGCCTTGCTGACTTGAGGCTTCTGGATTATCCCTCTCTGGATCTTCGTCCTCTGCCGCTGCCTGGAGATTCGGTGATGACCAATCAATGCCACATAAAGCTTGAAATTCAGCCTCATCATCTATAAGTCCAGACGGGTCAACGTCAAGGGAAAAAGTATGCTTACGGATTGGAGGGATTAAACCCATCACTTTATAAGCCGGCGTAGGCATCTTTTGATTCTCCATGCTGTAAGCCTGGTGATATTTCGACAGATCCGTCTCATTCGCGATCAGACTGGCCAGAGGGCGTATTTCTTTCACACAGGTAGCAAAGTCTTTCTGATCAAATGCAGTGCCGTCCTCTTTTAAGCTTGGATATCCAGTAGCTACCTCAGACGGGTCTAGCTCTGGTAGCCATGCCTTGGCCCGGCTCAAGGCCGTTACGGCACCGGCTCTTGCAGACGACCGTTTTATTTCATCAATCCTGGCAGGTAGCATGGAAAGTTTTTTCAAGACATCTGACAAAAGAGTTGGTGCTTGAATAGTCGGAGAGACTGTAGCCAGTGTACGCTGAGCTCCAGTATACAGTTGTTCGACAAGGGTGTAAACCGCCTTCAGCTTCACAAGCATGTCTTGGTTAAAGTTGATGCTCCTTGGACCTGAGTAAATCATAAATTGGTCAGAGGCGGTTTATAACCATCAAGGAAAATATTCACTTTTGATGTTTAAGAAGGTGACTCACCAAAGATAGCGGAAACCATCTGAGATACACAGTGTTTTAAACCGGTGAGTTCAGTGGTCACCTCCTGAAGAGCCGCCTCCGCTTTTTCAGCTCGTTGTATCAAAGCAGTCTTTTCTTCAGCCCAAGTGCTTCTCTCTGCCTCAAAACTGGTCTTCATCTTTTCCGTCTCAGCCACGCTAAATTCGAATTTTGATTTGGCCTTCCGGGTCTCAGCTTCCTGATTCTCCAGCCGGGTCTTTGCATCAGTCAATTGTGATTCAAGTTCAGTAGTTGCAGCCTGTATGAAGTACAGACTTATCAACACATTCATATCAGGATTACAAGAGTATAAGTCCCAAGTCTTTTGCAAGCAATAACACTTGGCACTTGGGGGCTAATGCCTGCCCAAAAATTTCTTTATACAAACAATTCATGTGAATAAAGTCCCAAGCACTTTGCAAGCAAGAGTACTTGGCACTTGGGGGCTAATGCATATTGCTCGTGTCTCCTAACTATCTTATAATGACCCGGTTGTGCTGTAAACAATCACAGCTGGCTCATGGGGACTACACAGATAAGCTCTCTGTTATAAGCAATGGGAAACAGGACCGGCTCATTCATGCTGATTAAACCGGCCCTTGGGTGCTACGGATGCAATGTTATCAGAACAAGCCGGCTTTGGAAGGATTCACTACAAATGTTCACATTTCTGCTAAAGTCTACAGCCTATTCAATCTTATCATAACCAGTAGACTTGGGGGCTGGCAGGATGTATATAATTTATTTAAGCAGGAATTCATACCTCATGTTTCTGATGCATTTGTTTCACCATCTCAATTTCAAGATCGTGGCTGGAGTGTACTTGGTTGAGATAGCCAGACAATATCTCGCTGCTGCTCAATTGTGCATAGTGAGAGACATCAAACCTCACTTTCCGCCTTTCAATAACCTCTTGTTTGGCGGAGTGTTTTGCCAAGATAGTTGGATTTCCCGGTTCTATAAAACCGGAGCCAGTGATCAGAACGTCATCAGTATGAGTCTCTGACGGCTTAAGTGAGCTTGACGGTTCAGTGATCAAAGAGTCGGTGTTGGTATGATCAATGGAGAGATCAGGAATTTCAGGTGGAATGCCAGGGGCAGGTTCTTCTGGCTGTTTTTCAGAAGCTTCAGGTGCAGAGACTTGCTGCTCCGTTTCAACAACTTTAGGAGCTTTAGTTGGCTTGGTAACTTTGGCCTTCTTGCTAGGCTTTGCTTGTCCACTGCACGGGTTGTGACAGGTCAGTATAGTTATCAGAGTATAAAGAGGTAAAGAATAAAAGTAATTGTTGTTACCCAGGGGCTGTCTTGAAAGCCGGCAGTTGGGTCTGTGATGAGTCGCCAGAGGAAGAACGTGAGGTTTCCTGGTAGTTTGAGTCAGAGGAATTGAGTGGCTGGCGAAAGCAACCCGCCAGTGGGTAAAAAGAAGTTAAGCTTAGAAGGACCTCATTTTGGCGTTTCCGTGGAACTAGAGTATTCGGTAAGCCGGAAGACAATTCTTCACCTCCGCTGTTCCGAGTCTGGCGTCGGCTTTTGTGCTGCTTTTGCTTCAAAAGAAAGTGAGGATCCAAATGAGCTAAGGGGTGTGAAAACCTTACTTTCCGGGTTACTTGTTGAAATTTCTGTCTTGGCAAAGGCTCTGAGTCGGAGGAAATAATAGTTACTTCTTCTTCAACTGCTTGGCTGGCCCCCGTGTCATCCTGAGAGTAATCAATGTTAATAAGATAATTGAAAAAGGAGCCAAGAGAGTCAAGGGCTACCTCTGACTCAGAGGTGTCATCTAGATCAAACATGTCAGAGGCAGTTGGTTTCTTCTTATGCTTCTTGGTGGTTTTCTTGGCGGCTTTCTTGGCAGCCCTGGCCTTCTTGGCGGCTTCATGGTCATATTTTGCCTTCCAGAAATCAGATTTAGCCTGTGGAAATTAGCAAAGTTGAATTAGTACAATGTTTGAATAATGAGATAAAAGTAAGATGAGTTAAAGACTCACATCTGGCGGCGGGTTAAGTTTGCAGAAAGGGTTCAGACCCACTTTGCTGCAGTCTTCAGAATCTTCGTTCAAAAGAGTTTTAACCATATCGGTAATTGCGTCATCAGTTAAACGCAAGGGGCTGTGGCGTAATGGATCCTTGGTACTGCCTGTATAAGTGCACATTAAGCCGGGTCGGCGGCTCAAAGGTATGATCCGCCAGGCAACCCAGCACCGAACCAAGTCAATGCCAGTTAAACCGTTTCCCAGCAGAGCTTTAACCTTTGCAATGGTGGGAGCAAGTTTTTTACGCTCAGCAGCGGTAAGCTTTTCAGGAAGATGATGCTTTGTGTCAAGACGTTGGGCACGATAACCCGGCAACGTATTTTCGTCAGCCGGAGAGGTGTCTTTGCAATAAAACCACATTTGGTTCCAATCTTTGGGGTGACTTGGCAGGCGAGCGTAGGGAAAGATGGCGTCTCTTCTTCGCTAAATTGAGATTCCACCAAGTTCCAAGCTGGGTCCGTTTGTAGCCTCGTTCTGGCGGTTTAAATAAAAATATTCCCTAAAGAGTTCAATGCTGGGCTCCTCTTGAAGGTATACTTCGCAGAAGACTTGAAAGTTGCAGATATTTGACACGGAATTGGGTCCAATGTCTTGAGGATGGAGATGGAAGAAGTGCAGAACATCTCGAAAAAACTTAGAGCCGGGTGGTGAGAAGCCCCGGTTCATGTGATCAGTGAATACAATGATTTCGCCGTCCTTTGGCTGAGGTCTTTCTTCGCCTGGATCAGGAGCACGGTAATGCATAACATTCTTTGCGGGGCAAGTACCCGATTTTGACAAAGTCTTTAAGTGAGCCCTCAGTGACGACGGAGGGAACCCAATTGCATGTATAGACTATCTTTGGCGGCATTGTGAAGAGAGAAAACCTAAAGGAAAGGGAAATTTTGCCGGTTCAGATCAATTTGCGAAACCACAAGTTAAACAGCTACAGTGTATATTCAGAATGGCGGCTTAAATGAGGACTAATGATATATGAGTAATTATAAGCCGGTGATGTAAGCCGCCATGACAAGTACTGGTATTCGAGGTCTGACAAGAGAAAAAATTACTAAGTATTGGGACAAACAGGTCTTGTAGATTAAAGCTATGTGATTGGATCTGTAGCTGTTCAGAAAAATGGAATAAAATCTAAACCTAAGGTGGCGGCAGCAGAGAAGTGGGGATGTTTAGATGAGATCTATTGCTATGAGGATATATTCTGATATTGCAAAACAAGTGCTAAAACTGCTACGGCGCAGGGTTTGTACTGTCTTCAGATCAAAATTATGCAAGCTAAGAAAGAAAGGGAAGAACGGTGATGAACACCGACGAACAGAGAAACCCTAACACAGATCTATGAAGAGGAAAAGGGAGGATTTACCGGCGCTGGTTGACAGCGGAGGGGCGCAGCAACGTTCTGGTTCGTTCAGGGCGATGCAGCGGCCGGAAAAAGCAGGGGATGAAGATCGACGACGGCGGAGCTCGGGTGCGCCAGGGCGCTGCGAGGAGGAAGAAGAAGGCAAGAAGGAAAAGAGGGAGAGTGAAATAAGGTCTCGAGGCCCTATTTATAAGGTTGGAAGGATAAGTGGCATGCGCGGGAATCGAGGAGACAAGAAAATGGATATATAACGGCGCGGACGCCTCGATTTTCGGAGGTTCAGTAAAGGAAAAGATTTATTAAGATTTGGGCCATATATAGAATTAATGATAGGTGACGTCACGGCGGGTCACCGCGATTTCAGGAGATGACGTCATGACGGATTACAAATAACACAGGAAGATGAAGAGCGATTTTTTTAACTGTAGAAGATTGACATGAACAAGTTCAAATCAACCTGGGGCCTAATGTTGGGGATATGACTATTAGATATGACCCGCCCAGGAGGGGCCGGGTCATCCCAATGGCGGTTCATCTAAGTGAAGCCTAAGAGTATATTGAAGATGGCGGTTCATAAGACAGGCTTGTTAAAGGGCCCAAACCCGAAGGCGGCGTAAGGCCCGTAAGTGTAAACCGCCATGTATATGTAAACTTGTATTGTAAGGCATATAAGATAAGTCACCGAGCCGGACACGTTTGTATGAGCCGGCCGGGACTCTGTAGGCCGCAGGGCGTCAACCCATGTATATAAGGGGACGACCCGGCAGCGGCTTAGGGGAGAGAAAAAGACAACAACTTGAAAGCCAAGCAAAGCGTATTCGCTCCCTGGTAATTGAAACCCTAGCAATACCACCTCAAACTGGATTAGGCCTTTACCTTCACCGCAAGGGGCCGAACCAGTATAAACTCCTCGTGTCCTTTGTCCCGTTAAACCCCTTTAAGCTAACCTCGTCGCCATGGCTCCACAACTAAGTCCTTTCATTAGGACATCTGCCGTGACAATTCCACGACACCTACTGTGACAAACACGTATCATCACATAAGTGTTTCTTTTGTAGTGATATGAGTTTTCCATTGAATCACATATTTCAGGATCATAGCAGTTATAGCATGAAATATAAACTCTTAATTATGAATAACAGAAATATAATAATACAATATTATTGCCTCTAGGGCATATTTCCAACAATCTGTTACCGACAATTTCAGTGCTTACAGAAAATACCTTGTTGAAAACCGCTTGTCATTTCCTTCTAGTCCTCATTGGGTTCGACACTCTTACTTATCGAAAGGACTACGATTGATCCCCTATACTTATGGGTCATCAGTCGTCAAGAGTGGTGCCCGGGGCGTAGCGCGTTTGAAGCCTTACAAGGCCGCTCGGACTCTGAGCTCTTGCCCTTCGTTTGCCCTCCTGAAGGGGCATGGAAGGACAGAGTGACTCTCCACTTGAGTTTATTTAAGTGAGAGTGAGTGAGTTGCATACCCATGGGGGGCTTTATATATCCTAGGGGTGTTGACAAACGACCAAGGCTACCCTTGAGGCAAGTAGGTGAGAGGGTAGGACTAGGTAATTTTCAGTCCTTTAGTCCATGTGCTCTTTGTTAGGCTAGTAGGTGGGTTGTAGCCCATTAAGAGAGAACCGCTACACTATGAGGAGGCCTCCTTGCTTGGGCTTGGGCATGTTTGCACTCTTGCCTTCTCCTTTGACTTATTCTTTTATGCAGTCTTCTTTCTTTGACTTGTTAACCATGAAGCCTTGCATGTAACCACGGGGGGTGGCTTGAACCATTGTTGACTGCCTTGACTGCTTATTTGGTACTCCATGTAGGATAGAGGGTGGGACCTTAAGTAGGGTTAAAATCCACTACAACAACAACACACATCTAAGTTTCTCTTTCTAATCTATAAGGCACACGCCGATGTCACCTTAGGTAGTCCCAAAAAGCATACTAAACAATCACCTTATGATCTTTATCGTTCTAATCTCAATCCATAAGTCATCCCATTGCCACTACAGATATCTCAAAAAATTATACTAGATATGAATCACATAATCTCATTGATTCCCAAAAGATTCAATTCAACATAAAAACCTTTATGAATGAGCAATATTCAATTCACGACAAAGATAATGTGAGGGGATACATCACATAATTCAACTCTATTAACAAAGCTCATGATCATAGTCATCATTGGAAATGAATATAATCAAGGGAGGGACTAGATCACATAGTTACTCGTACAAACCCTCAGCCCCGAGGGTGAACTACTCCCCTATCATCATAGGAGAAACAAGAGATGGTGAAGAGATCGATGAAGATTACTTCCCCTTCTCGGGCAGGGTGTCAGAGAAGGGCTAAACGAAAGATCGTCTCAGATCAGGGACTGACGGCGGCGAAAAAATTAGGGTAAAAATACAAGAGGTATTTTTGAGTGTATATATATAGCCATGGGGACTAAGAAGCGGTGGAACGGAGCTCCAGGGTGGCCACCCGACCACACCATGCGCCCTAGCTTTTCCGGGGTGCCTGGCCGTGTGGGCAGCTAGTGGGCCCCCTCCAGGTGGGCTTTTGGCACAATGGCTCTTCTTTGAAACTTCACGTTGTTTTTTTGTTTGATTTTGTTGGGCTCCAAAAAAAATATTTATGCTAAGTCCAAAACAAACAGAAAAATAACAGCTGCCTCTCGACACTGGATTAATAGGTTATTCTAGAAAAATAAAGAAAATTAATGCCAAAATGATATAATTTTAGCATGAAATAAGCAATGATAGATACGTTTATATATAATTATAGCATGGCAGATTAATGCAAAAGGTAATTTATGAGTAAATGCATGGCTCGTTGATCTCACATAATTTGGTCGAGGGCCATAAACAATTGAGGTGATGTGGAAACACCCATGTGCACACAAGTATACTAGTTGGCTAATTATTTAGACTAGCAAAAGGGCCCGTCGTTGCAACGGGAAAAAAATCATAATTTGGCCATGATCACATTTTGCTGCATCACCCAGATACAGTATCACTCTCAATTTCATGAAATCATTGACTTTTTTTAAACTCGTGAACAAATTTAAAATCATGAACGTTTTTCAAATCCACAAACATTTTCTAAAATCAAGAACACTTATTTAATCCATGAACATTTTATATTATTTGCAAACATTTTTTTAATTCTGAACATTTTTTAAACATTTTTCTTGAACCGACGAACATTTCTAAAATGGACAAACATTGTTTTAGAAATAGGTGGAACAATTTTTGAAATTCACGAAATTTTGTTGATTTAAAGAACATTCTTTGGAATGCATGATCACTTTTTAATCAGCGAACATTTTATGAATGAATAAACTATTTTGTAAGTCACGAACAGTTTTTGAATTTTTTGGATATTTTTCCATTATGAACATTTTTAAAATTGGCAAAATTTTGTTCCATATCATTAACATTTTTATGAACATTTTTTAAATTGGCAAAAAAAATCCATTTCATTAACATTTTTTAATACACGAAATTTTTAAAAAAATCATGAATATTTTTTTATTTATCCAAACATTTGTTTTCAGCATTTTAAACATTTTTTGTATAAGCAAACATTTTTGTATAAAATCGTGAATATTTTTTGAATCCATAAACATTTTATGATTTATTAAATATTTTATTTCAAGTTTTCCTTTTTATTTTTAGAATTTTCTTGAAGTCCTAAATAAATTAAAGTAGAAAAAACGAACACAGAAAAAGAAATAAAAATAAAAATGAAATTTAAAAAACAGGCAGCCAGGACATGGGCCGGCCCAAACGGGCTTGCTGCGTCCTCTCCCAGCGTGCAGAGCGCAATATAGAATGTCCCTACTGTATTGGCCGGCCCAGGCGGGGGATTCCCCTGTGTGAAACATTTTTTATCATTCATAGATTACATTGGTGGGTAATATTTTGCAATTTTGGGGGCAATTTCCGTGACATACCGCCAGAAGCAATAGCCCCTTTATTATTAGGTATAGATATCAAAGACATATATTACAAGTGTATGATAACTATATTTTTCGAAGAGCCGTGACAATTTAGAAAAGTTGGTTATAAACTATTAATATTTGGAATGAAAAAGTACAAATTAGAATAAAGGGTTGTCAATTTGTCAAAAAGATTAAAATAAAAGATTTCTTCCATTGTCTCTTTGCTGTTATAATGTTGGGGAACGTTGCATGGAAAACAAAAAAAATCTACGCACACGCAAGATCTATCCATGGAGATGCATTGCAACGAGGGGGAGAGTGTGTCTACGTACCCTCGTAGACCGTAAGCGAAAGCGTTTATTAACGCGGTTGATGTAGTCGAACTTCTTCGCGATCCAACCGATCGAGTACCGAACGTACGACACCTCCGCGTTCAGCACATGTTCAGCTCGGTGACGTCCTCGCCTTCTTGATCTAGCAAGACGGCGAAGTAGTGGATGAGTTCCGGCAGCACGACGGCGTGGTGACGGTGATGGTGATGCCATCTCCGCAGGGCTTCGCCTAAGCACTACGAAAATATGACCGAGGGATGAAACTGTGGAGAGGGGCGCCGCACACGGCTAAGAGATTGTCGTGGTTATGTGTGGCGCCCCCCTCCCACATATATATAGGTGGGGGGGAGAGGGGAGCAGCTAGGAGGCGCCCCAAGTAGGGTCGAATCCTACTTGGGCTCCTGCCGTGGCCGCGCCCCCTCCTTATCATATATGCTGGAGGGGGGAAGGAAAGGGGAGTGGGAAGGAAGGGGGAGGCCGAATCCCCCTCCTTTCCTTTCTCCCACAGGCCGGCTGCCATAGGGGGGACGTGCGCCAGCCCCTTGTGGGCTGGTGTGCTCCCCTCTAATGGCCCAATAGGCCCATCACCCTCCCGGGGGTGTTCGAAACCCCCTCTGGTATTCTGATGGCTACCCGGTTCACTCCGAAACTCTTCCGGTGTCCGAATATCATCGTCCTATATATCAATCTTTACCTCCGGACCATTCCGGAGCTCCTCGTAAGCGTGCGGACCCTATGGGTTCGAGAACTATGTAGACATGACCAAGACACCTCTCCGGTCAATAACCAATAGCGGAACCTGGATGCCCATATTGGTTCCTACATATTCTACGAAGATCTTTATAGGTTGAACCGTTATGACAACATACGTAATTCCCTTTGTCTGTCGGTATGTTACTTGCCCGAGATTCGATCGTCGGTATCTTCATACCTAGTTCAATCTCGTTACCGACAAGTCTCTTTACTCGTTCCGTAATACATCATCTCGTAACTAACTCCTTAGTCATTTTGCTTGCAAGCTTGTTATGATGTGTATTACCAAGAGGGCCCATAGATACCTCTCCGATACACGGAGTGACAAATCGTAATCTCGATCCATGCCAACTCAACAGACACCTTCGGAGATACCTGTAGAGCATCTTTATGATCATCCAGTTACGTTGTGACGTTTGATAGCACACAAGGTATTCCTCCGGTATCCGGGAGTTGCATGATCTCATGGTCGAAGGAACATGTATTTGACATTAAGAATGCAGTAGCAATAAACTGAACGATCATATGCTATGCTAACGGTTGGGTCTTGTCCATCACATCATTCTCCTAATGATGTGGTCCCGTTATCAAATGACAACTCATGCCTATGGTTAGGAAACCTTAACCATCTTTGATCAATGAGCTAGTCTAGTAGAGGCTCACTAGGGACACGGTATTTGTTTATGTATCCACACATGTATTTAAGTTTCGTGTCAATACAATTCTAGCATGAATAATAAACCTTTATCATGATTAAGGAAATATAATAATAACCATTTTATTATTGCCTCTAGGGTATATTTCCATCAGTCTCCCACTTGCACTAGAGTCAATAATCGAGTTCACATCGACATGTGATTAACACCCAAAGAGTTCACTAGAGTCAATAATCTAGTTCACATCACCATGTGATTAACACCCAAAGAGTTCTAAGGTGTGATCATGTTTATCTTGTGAGAGAGGTTTTTAGTCAACGGGTCTGCAACATTCAGATCCGTGTGTACTTTGCAAATATCTATGTCTACAATGCTCTGCATAGAGCTACTCTAGCTAATTTCTCCCACGCTCAATACGTATCCAGATTGAGACTCAGAGTCATTCGGATCAGTGTCAAAGCTTGCATCGACGTAACCCTTTACGATGAACTCTTTATCACCTCCATAACCGAGAAACATTCCCTTAGTCCTCTTTAGGTACCTAAGGATAATTTTGACCGCTGTCCAGTGATCCACTCCTGGATCACTATTGTACCCCCTTGCCAGACTCATGGCAAGGCACACAACAGGTCTGGTACACAGCATGGCATACTTTATAGAACCAATGGCTGAGGCATAGGGAATGACTGTCATTCTCTCTCTATCTTCTGCCGTGGTCGGGCTTTGACTCTTACTCAACTTCACACCTTGAATACAGGCAAGAACCCTTTCTTTGACTGATCCATTTTGAACTCCTTCAAAACTTTGTCAAGGTATGTGTTTTGTGAAAGTCCTATTAAGCGTCTTGATCTATCTCTTTAGATTTTGATGCCCTATATGTAAGTAGCTTCACCGAGGTCTTTCATTGAAAAATTCTTATTCAAGTATCCTTTTATGCTATACAGAAATTCTATATCATTTCCAATCAGCAATATGTCATCCACATATAATATCAGAAATGCTACAGAGCTCCCACTCACTTTCTTGTAAATACAGGCTTCACCATAAGTCTGTATAAAACCATATGCTTTGATCACCTCATCAAAGCGTATGTTCCAACTCCGAGATTCTTGCACCACTCCATAGATGGATCGCTGGAGCTTGCACACTTTGTTAGCACCTTTAGGATCGACAAAAACTTCTGGTTGCATCATATACAACTCTTCCTCAAGAAACCCGTTATGGAATGCAAGTTTTTTGACATCCATTTGCTAGATTTCATAATCATAAAATGCGTCAATTGCTAACATGATTCGGACAGACTTAAGCATCGCTACGAGGTGAGAAAGTCTGATCATAGTCAACCCCTTGAACTTGTCGAAAACCTTTTGCAACAAGTCGAGCTTTGTAGACAGTGACACTGTTCAAGATATCTTCCGATATTCTGATAAATCGGCCGATTTATCGCTTACCGTTGTCTGGCAGATAAGATAAATCGGCCGATAAATCAGCCGATATGATGATAAATTGGCCGATATGCCGATAAACTAGCTGATTTACCCCTTATCATGGGTCGACCGATAAGTTCCCGATAAGCGATATCACCAACATTGGACAGTGATACTACCGTCAGCGTCCATCTTCCTCTTAAAGATCCATTTATTCTTTATGGCTTGCCGATCATTGAGCTAATCCACCAAAGTCCACACTTTGTTCTCATACATGGATCCTATCTCAGATTTCATGGCCTCAAGCCATTTTTCGGAATCTGGGCTCATCATAGTTTCTTCATAGTTCGTAGGTTCGTTGTTGTCCAACAACATGACTTCCAGGACAGGATTGCCGTACCACTCTGGTGCAGAACATGTTCTGGTCGACCTATGAGGTTCACAGTAACTTGATCGGAAGTTTCATGATCATCATCATTTGCTTCCTCTCTGGTTGGTGTAGGCATCACGGGAACGGCTTTCTCTGATGTACTACTTTCCAATTCGAGAGAAGGTACAACTACCTCATCAAGTTCTACTTTCCTCCCACTCACTTCTTTCGAGAGAAACTCCTTCTCTAGAAAGGACCCATTCTTGGCAACAAAGAGATTGCCTTCAGATCTATGGTAGAAGGTATACCCAATGGTCTCTTTAGGGTATCCTATGAAGATGCACTTCTCCGCTTTGGGTTCGAGCTTATCAGGCTGAAGCTGTTTGACATAAGCATCGCATCCCCAAACTTTAAGAAACGACAGCTTAGGTTTCTTGCCAAACCATAGTTCATACGGTGTCATCTCAACGGATTTAGACGTTGCCCTATTTAACGTGAATGCGGCTGTCTCTAATGCATAACCCCAAAACGATAGTGGTAAATCGGTAAGAGACATCATAGAATGCACTATATCTAATAAAGTACGGTTATGACATTCGGACACACCATTACGCTGTGGTGTTCCAGGTGGCGTGAGTTGTGAAACAATTCCACATTGTTTTAAATGAAGGCCAAACTCGTAACTCAAATATTCATCTCCACGATCAGATCGTAGAAACTTTATTTTCTTGTTACGATGATTCTCTACTTCACTCTGAAATTCTTTGAACTTTTCAAATGTTTCAGACTTGTGTTTCATCAAGTAGATATACCCATACCTACTCAAATCATCTGTAAAGGTTAGAAAATAACGATACCTGCCGCGTGCCTCAACACTCATCGGACTGCATACATCGGTATGTATTATTTCCAATAAGTCATTAGCTCGCTCCATTGTCCCGGAGAACAGAGCTTTAGTCATCTTGCCCATGAGGCATGGTTCGCAAGTATCAAATGATTCGTAATCAAGAGATTCCAAAAGTCCATCCACATGGAGTTTCTTCATGCTCTTTACACCAATATGACCTAAACGGTAGTGCCACAAGTATGTTGCACTATCATTATCAACTTTGCATCTTTTGGCATCAATATTATGAATATGTGTATCACTACGATCGAGACTCAATAAACCATTCACATTGGGTGTATGACCGTAGAAGGTTTTATTCATGTAAATAGAACAACAATTATTCTCTGACTTAAATGAATAACTGTATTGCAATAAACAAGATCTAATCATATTCATGCTCAATGCAAACACCAAATAACATTTATTTAGGTTCAACACTAATCCCGAAGGTAGAGGGAGTGTGCGATGGTGATCGTATCAACCTTGGAATCACTTCCAACACACATCTCCACCTCGCCCTTAACTAGTCTCGGTTTATTCTGCAACTCCTGTTTCGAGTTACTAATCTTAGCAACTGAACCGGTATCAAATACCCAGGGGCTACAACGAACACTAGTAAGGTACACATCAATAACATGTATATCAAATATACCTTTGTTCACTTTGCCATCCTTCTTATCCGCCAAGTATTTGGGGCAGTTCCGCTTCCAGTGACCATTTCCTTTGCAGTAGAAGCACTCAGTTTCAGGCTTGGGTCTAGCTTTGGGCTTCTTCATGGGAGTGGCAACTTGCTTGCCATTCTTCTTGAAGTTCCCTTTCTTTCCCTTGCCCTTTTTCTTGAAACTAGTGGTCTTATTAACCATCAACACTTGATGCTCTTTCTTGATTTCTATCTCCGCCGATTTCAGCATCGCGAAGAGCTCAGAAATCATTTCAGTCATTCCTTGCATATTATAGTTCATCACGAAGCTTTAGTAGCTTGGTGATAGTGACTGGAGAACTCTGTCAATCACTATCTTATCTGGAAGATTAACTCCCACTTGATTCAAGCGATTGTAGTACCCAGACATTCTGAGCACATGCTCACTGGCTGAGCTATTCTCCTCCATCTTGTAGGCAAAGTACTTGTCAGAGGTCTCATACCTCTCAACACGGGCATAAGTCTGAAATACCAATTTCAACTCTTGGAACATCTCATATGTTCCATGGCGATCAAAAACGTCTTTTTTTAGCAAACACAGTAGGGTAAAAACCCTACTGTAACTCTATTTTTTCATTAATAATGGGAGGTTATGTACAGATGGAAGACAACAGGTTTGAGGGGCAGAAGTAATCTAAGTGTTTACAAATAATCCAGCCAACTCTACATTCCCTCCTTTAGGCTAGGCTTGGCTCTCTTAATGATAGTGCCATAATGTTCTTTGAAACAAATGATACAGTAGCTCAAATTCCTTGTCTTGTTGTCAAAGATGATGCTATTTCTATGCTTCCAAATGGTCCAGCAGCCAGCTATTAGGCATTCTTTGAATGGTAGGATCTGTGTCCTGTTTTTGCCCTCAATCAGCATGTCATTGCAGATCAGATCTGTGTTCCATTCAATGCCAAGTGAAAGCCAAAAATTCTGGCTAAAATCACATGAGAAAAAAAAGGTGCTTTAAGTGTTCTATAGGTTCATCATCACAAAGAACACATCTGGGTGTCTCAATATAAAAGTTTTTCCTGGTAAGCAGATCTCTGGTGTTCAGTCTATCCAGAAGCAATAACCAGAAAAAGAATTTCTGCTTAGGCAAGCAACCTGATTTCCATATCCACTGGAATGGCTTAGGTGCTTTCTCTGGGCATCCCATCAGTTCATAGTATACTTTCTTTGCATTATATTGTCCTGAGGCCCATTTGAACTTCCAAAGATCATATGCACTGTTGCCCATTATTCCATTAAGAAGACCCATGAGCCTGGTGCTTTGTTGAACAGCAACTGAGGACATGAGAAGATGGAACATGTTGTAGAAATCATTTTCAGCTTCAAAGCAAGCATTCTGTAAAGTGATGTCTTTGTTTTTGGCATAGGAGAATAAATTTGGGAAGGTATCTTTCAGCAAGTTATCATTCCATTTATCATACCACAGGGAAATGGTATCACCTATGCCAGCCTTGCTAGTGGTAAGCTCCTTAAAATTTTCAAGTATTGAGCAGCAATCTCTCCATCAGAAAGAACCCTGTCTGGTAGGGTATTGTGGTACTTCACCACTACCATAATATTTGTGCCAAATTAGCTGTACCCAGGGAATATCCATCTTATTGAAAAATTTGTATAGGAATTTAGTCAGCAAAGCTTTGTTATGAACTCTAAGGTCCAAAACACCAAGTCATCCAGCTGATTTTGACAAACATACTTGTTCCCATTTGACTAAACACTTCCCATATTTATTAATGCCATTACCATACCATAGGAAGGCTCTACCATATTTCTCAAAGTGATCCAATATGGTGAGTGGAACCCTGATGCAACACATAGCAAATATAGGTAAAGCAGTAACAATAGCTTTAAGGTGAGTTAATCTACCAGAATAAGACAGCATGGTGGCAATTCCATAGAGTCTTTTATCCAATCTAGGTACCATTGGCATGAGATCATCCACTCTGGGCCTGGTGGAACCCATAGGTAGGCCTAAATAGGTAAATGGCATGCTTTCTCTCTTGCAGCCCAGTATGCTAGCAAGCTGAGTGGCTCTATCATCAGATATGTTGATAGGTACAAGTGAGGACTTGTGGTAATTCACTTTCAGACCTGTAAAGTCAAAGAAAATCTGCAGAATTTCCATAACATGTGAAATTTGTTGTGGATTAGCTGGCATAATTATTAGGGTGTCATCAGCATATTGGATGATAGGATATGACATGTTAGCAGGTTGCTCGATAGGTGTACTGATATGACCATTATGCCAAGCTTGATTGATCAGGATTTGTAGTAGTTCTGCAGCAATAACAAATAATAGTGGGGATAGTGGATCTCCTTGCCTGACACCACACTTACATTTGATAGTTTTCCCAGGTACCCCATTCAAAATAACTGAGGCAGATGCAGTTGTTAGGATATTATTAATCCATCTAATCCACTTGTCTCCAAAACCCAGATGTTTGAGCATATATAGAATGGCCCTATAGTTGATCTTATCAAAAGCCTTTTCAAAATCCACCTTGAAAATGACAATTTCATTTTTGGATTTGTGGCACATGTGGATGTACTCAAAAGACCATGCTAGATAGTCTTGTATATTTCTGGTTTCAAAAACGTCTTTGGAGCCTCGATTCTAAGCCGTAAAGCATGACGCACTAAACTATCAAGTAGTCATCATATCGAGCTTGCCAAACGTTCATAACGTCTGCATCAGCTCCTGCAATAGGTCTGTCACCTAGCGGTGCGTCAAGGACATAATTCTTCTGTGCAGCAATGAGGATAATTCTCAGATCACGGACCCAGTCCACATTATTGCTACCATCATTTTTCAACTTAGCTTTCTCTAGGAACGCATTAAAATTCAGGGGAACGGTAGCACGGGCCATTGATCTACAACATAGATATGCAAAACTATTAAGACAAAAATCATGATAAATTAAGTTCAATTTATCAAATTGCTAATGAACTCCCACTTAAATTAACATCCCTCAAGTTATCTAAGTGATACATGATCCAAATCAACTAACCCATGTCCGATCATCACGTGAGATGGGATAGTCATCAATGGTGAACATCTCTATGTTGATCATATCTACTATATGACTCACGTTTGACCTTTCGGTCTCCAGTGTTTCGAGACCATGTTTGTACATGCTAGGCTCGTCAAGTTTAACCCAAGTATTCTGCATGTGCAAAACTGTCAGTCTATCACACCCGATCATCATGAGGTGCTTTGAAATGACGAACTTTGGCAATGGTGCATACTCGGAGAGAACACTTTTATCTTGAAATTTAGTGAAGGGATCATCTTATAATGCTACCACCGTTCTAAGCAAAATAAGATGCATAAACGATAAACATCACATGCAATCAAAATATGTGACATGATATGGCCATCATCATCTTGTGCTTTTGATCTCCATCTCCAAAGTATCATCATGATCTCCATCCTCACTGGCTCGATACCTTGATCTCCATCGCTGCGTCGGGGTCGTCTTGCCAACTATTGCTAACGCATAGTGATAAAGTAAAGCAATTACTGTTGGAAATATGCCCTAGAGGCAATAATAAAATGGTTATTATTATATTTCCTTGTTCATGATAATTGTCTATTGTTCATGCTATAATTGTGTTATCCGAAAATCGTAATACATGTGTGAATACATAGACCACAACATGTCCCTAGTGAGCCTCTAGTTGACTAGCTCGTTGATCAATAGATGGTTACGGTTTCCTGACCATGGACATTGGATGTCATTGATAACGGGATCACATCATTAGGAGAATGATGTGATGGACTAGACCCAATCCTAAGCATAGCACAAGATCGTGTAGTTCGTCTGCTAAAGCTTTTCTAATGTCAAGTATCATTTCCTTATACCATGAGATTGTGCAACTCCCGGATACCGTAGGAATGCTTTGGGTGTGCCAAACATCACGACGTAACTGGGTGGCTATAAAGGTGCACTACGGGTATCTCCGAAAGTGTCTGTTGGGTTGGCACGAATCGAGACTGGGATTTGTCACTCCGTGTGACGGAGAGGTATCTCTGGGCCCACTCGGTAGGACATCATCATAATGAGCTCAATGTGATCAAGGAGTTGATCACGGGATGATGTGTTACGGACGAGTAAAGAGACTTGCCGGTAATGAGATTGAACAAGGTATAGGAATACCGACGATCGAATCTCGGGCAAGTATCGTACCGATAAACAAAGGGAATTGTATACGGGATTGATTGAATCCTCGACATCGTGGTTCATCCGATGAGATTATCATGGAGCATGTGGGAGCCAACATGGGTATCCAGATCCTGCTGTTGGTTATTGACCGGAGAGTTGTCTCGGTCATGTCTACGTGTCTCCCGAACCCGTAGGGTCTACACACTTAAGGTTCGGTGACGCTAGAGTTGTAGAGATATTAGTATGCGGTTAACCGAAAATTGTTCGGAGTCCCGGATGAGATTCCGAACGTCACGAGGAGTTCCGGAATGGTCCGGAGGTAAAGATATATATATAGGAAGTCCAGTTTCGGCCACCGGGAGAGTTTCGGGGGTCACCGGTATTGTACCGGGACCACCGGAAGGGTCCCGGGGGTCCACCGGGTGGGGCCACCTATCCCGGAGGGCCCCATGGGCTGAAGTGGTGTGGGAACCAGCCCCTGGTGGGCTGGTGCACCCCACCCAAGGGCCCAAGGGGGCCGTTGCCCCCCGAGGGGGCATGCGCCCCCCTGGTTGGAAACCCTAGGGGGTCATTGCCCCCCGAGGGGGCATGCGCCCCCTGGATGGAAACCCTAAGGGGACCGTTGCCCCCCGAGGGGCCGCCGCCCCGGGGGCCGCCCCCCCCCTCTAGATGGGATCTCCAAGGGGGCATGCGCCCCCCCCCTAGCCCCTATATATAGTGGAGGGGAGGGAGGGCAGCCGCACCCTAAGCCCTGGCGCCTCCCTCTCTCTCCCGTGACACCTCTTCCTCCTCCAGTAGCGCTTGGCGAAGCCCTGCTAGAATCCCGCTGCTTCCACCACCACGCCGTCGTGCTGCTGGATCTCCATCAACTTCTCCTCCCCCCTTGCTGGATCAAGAAGGAGGAGACGTCTCCGCTCCGTACGTGTGTTGAACGCGGAGGTGCCGTCCGTTCGGCGCTAGGATCATCGGTGATTTGGATCACGACGAGTACGACTCCATCAACCCCGTTCTCTTGAACGCTTCCGCTCGCGATCTACAAGGGTATGTAGATGCACTCCTCTCTCTCTCGTTGCTAGATGACTCCATAGATTGATCTTGGTGATGCGTAGAAAATTTTTAAATTTCTGCTACGATCCCCAATAGTTGTTTCAGAGCTAGGTCTATGCGTAGTTTCTATGCACGAGTAGAACACAAGTTGTTGTGGGCGTCGATTTTGTCAATTTACTTGCCGTTACTAGTCTTATCTTGATTCGGCGGCATCGTGGGATGAAGCGGCCCGGACCGACCTTACACGTACGCTTACGTGAGACAGGTTCCACCGACTGACATGCACTAGTTGCATAAGGTGGCTAGCGGGTGTCTGTCTCTCCCACTTTAGTCGGATTGGATTCGATGAAAAGGGTCCTTATGAAGGGTAAATAGAAATTGGCATATCACGTTGTGGTTTTGGCGTAGGTAAGAAACGTTCTTGCTAGAAACCTATAGCAGCCACGTAAAAAACTTGCAACAACAATTAGAGGACGTCTAACTTGTTCTTGCAGCATATGCCGTGTGATGTGATATGGCCAAAAGGATGTGATGAATGATATATGTGATGTATGAGATTGATCATGTTCTTGTAATAGGAATCACGACTTGCATGTCGATGAGTATGACAACCGGCAGGAGCCATAGGAGTTGTCTTAATTTATTGTATGACCTGCGTGTCAATGAAAATGCCATGTAATTACTTTACTTTATTGCTAACTGTTAGCCATAGTAGTAGAAGTAATAGTTGGCGAGACAACTTCATGAAGACACGATGATGGAGATCATGGTGTCATGCCAGTGACGGTGATGATCATGGCGCCCCGAAGATGGAGATCAAAAGGAGCAAAATGATATTGGCCATATCATGTCACTATTTGATTGAATGTGATGTTTATCATGTTTTACATCTTATTTGCTTAGAACGACGGTAGCTTAAATAAGATGATCCCTCGCAATAATTTCAAGAAAGTGTTCCCCCTAACTGTGCACCGTTGCGAAGGTTCGTTGTTTCGAAGCGCCACGTGATGATCGGGTGTGATAGATTCTAACGTTCGAATACAATGGGTGTAAGCCAGATTTACACACGCAATACACTTAGGTTGACTTGACGAGCCTAGCATGTACAGACATGGCCTCGGAACACGGAAGACTGAAAGGTCGAACATGAGTCGTATGGAAGATACGATCAACATGAAGATGTTCACCGATGATGACTAGTCCGTCTCACGTAATGATCGGACACGGCCTAGTTGACTCGGATCATGTATCACTTAGATGACTAGAGGGATGTCTATCTGAGTGGGAGTTCATTAAATAATTTGATTAGATGAACTTAATTATCATGAACATAATCTAAAACTTTGCAATATGTCTTGTAGATCAAATGGCCCACGCTAATGTTGCCCTCAACTTCAACGCGTTCCTAGAGAAAACCAAGCTGAAAGACGATGGCAGCAACTACACGGACTGGGTCCGTAACCTGAGGATTATCCTCATAGCTGCCAAGAAAGCATATGTCCTTGAAGCACCGCTAGGTGATGCACCTGTTTTCCCAGCAACTCAAGACGTTATGAACGCCTGGCAGTCGTGTAGTGATGATTACTCCCTGGTTCAGTGCGGCATGCTTTACAGCTTAGAACCGGGGCTCCAAAAGCATTTTGAGCAGCATGGAGCATATGAGATGTTCCAAGAGCTGAAAATGGTTTTCCAAGCTCATGCCCGGGTCGAGAGATATGAAGTCTCCGACAAGTTCTACAGTTGTAAGATGGAGGAGAATAGTTCTGTCAGCGAGCACATACTCAAAATGTCTGGGTTGCACAACCGCTTATCTCAGCTGGGAGTTAATCTCCCGGATGATGCGGTCGTTGACAGAATCCTTCAGTCGCTCCCACCTAGCTACAAGAGCTTTGTGATGAACTTCAATATGCAGGGGATGGAAAAGACCATTCCTGAGGTATATTCAATGCTGAAATCGGCGGAGGTGGAGATCAAAAAGGAACATCAAGTGTTGATGGTGAATAAAACCACTAAGTTCAAGAAAGGCAAGGGTAAGAAGAACTTCAAGAAGGACGGCAAGGGAGTTGCCGCGCCCGGTAAGCCAGTTGCCGGGAAGAAGCCAAAGCATGGACCCAAGCCAGAGACTGAGTGCTTTTATTGCAAGGGAAACGGTCACTGGAAGCGGAACTGCCCCAAGTACTTAGCGGATAAGAAGGCCGGCAATACCAAAGGTATATGTGATATACATGTTATTGATGTGTACCTAACCAGCGCTCGTAGTAGCTCCTGGGTATTTGATACCGGTGCGGTTGCTCATATTTGTAACTCAAAACAGGAGCTGCGGAATAAGCGGAGACTGGCGAAGGACGAGGTGACGACGCGCGTCGGGAATGGTTCCAAGGTCGATGTGATCGCCGTCGGCACGCTACCTCTACATTTACCTACGGGATTAGTTTTAAACCTCAATAATTGTTATTTAGTACCAGCTTTGAGCATGAACATTGTATCTGGATCTCGTTTAATGCGAGATGGCTACTCATTTAAATCTGAGAATAATGGTTGTTCTATTTATATGAGAGACATGTTTTATGGTCATGCCCCGCTGGTCAATGGTTTATTCTTATTAAATCTCGAACATGATGTTACACATATTCATAGTGTGAATGCCAAAAGATGTAAGGTTGATAATGATAGTCCCACATACTTGTGGCACTGCCGCCTTGGTCACATTGGTGTCAAATGCATGAAGAAACTCCATGCAGATGGACTTTTGGAGTCTCTTGATTATGAATCATTTAACACGTGCGAACCATGCCTCATGGGCAAAATGACCAAGACTCCGTTCTCCGGAACAATGGAGCGAGCAACCAACTTATTGGAAATCATACATACTGATGTGTGCGGTCCAATGAGCGTTGAGGCTCGCGGTGGTTATCGTTATGTTCTCACCCTCACTGATGACTTAAGTAGATATGGGTATGTCTACTTAATGAAACACAAGTCTGAGACCTTTGAAAAGTTCAAGGAATTTCAGAATGAGGTTGAGAATCAATGTGACAGGAAAATAAAGTTCTTACGATCAGATCGTGGGGGAGAATATTTGAGTCACGAATTTGGCACGCACTTAAGGAAATGTGGAATTGTTTCACAACTCACGCCGCCTAGAACACCTCAGCGGAATGGTGTGTCCGAACGTCATAATCGCACTCTATTGGATATGGTGCGATCTATGATGTCTCTTACCGATCTACCGCTATCATTTTGGGGTTATGCTATAGAGACTGCCGCATTCACTTTAAATAGGGCTCCGTCGAAATCCGTTGAGACGACACCGTATGAATTGTGGTTTGGGAAGAAACCTAAGTTGTCGTTTCTGAAAGTTTGGGGATGCGATGCTTATGTCAAGAAACTTCAACCTGAAAAGCTCGAACCCAAATCGGAAAAATGCGTCTTCATAGGATACCCTAAGGAAACTATTGGGTATACCTTCTACCTCAGATCCGAAGGCAAGATCTTTGTTGCCAAGAATGGATCCTTTCTAGAGAAAGAGTTTCTCTCGAAAGAAGTAAGTGGGAGGAAAGTAGAACTTGATGAAGTATTGCCTCTTGAACCGGAGAGTAGCGCAGCTCAAGAAAATGTTTCTGTGGTGCCTGCACCAACTAGAGAGGAAGTTAATGATGATGATCAAGGAACTTCGGATCAAGTTACTACTGAACTTCGTAGGTCCACAAGGACACGTTCCGCACCAGAGTGGTACGGTAACCCTGTCCTGAAAATCATGTTGTTAGACAATGGTGAACCTTCGAACTATGAAGAGGCGATGGCGGGCCCGGATTCCGACAAATGGCTTGAAGCCATGAAATCCGAGATAGGATCCATGTATGAAAATTAAGTATGGACTTTGACTGACTTGCCCGATGATCGGCGAGCCATAGAAAATAAATGGATCTTTAAGAAGACAGACGCGGATGGTAATGTGACCATCTATAAGGCTCGGCTTGTCGCTAAGGGTTATCGACAAGTTCAAGGGGTTGACTACGATGAGACTTTCTCACCCGTAGCGAAGCTGAAGTCCGTCCGAATCATGTTAGCAATTGCCGCATTCTATGATTATGAGATATGGCAAATGGACGTCAAAACGGCATTCCTTAATGGTTTCCTTAAGGAAGAATTGTATATGATGCAGCCAGATGGTTTTGTCGATCCTAAGAATGCTGACAAGGTATGCAAGCTCCAACGCTCAATCTATGGGCTGGTGCAAGCATCTCGGAGTTGGAACATTCGCTTTGATGAGATGATCAAAGCGTTTGGGTTTACGCAGACTTATGGAGAAGCCTGTGTTTACAAGAAAGTGAGTGGGAGCTCTGTAGCATTTCTCATCTTATATGTGGATGACATACTATTGATGGGAAATGATATAGAACTCTTGGAAAGCATAAAGGCCTACTTGAATAAGTGTTTTTCAATGAAGGACCTTGGAGAAGCTGCTTACATATTAGGCATCAAGATCTATAGAGATAGATCGAGACGCCTCATTGGTCTTTCACAAAGCACATACCTTGACAAGATATTGAAGAAGTTCAATATGGATCAGTCCAAGAAGGGGTTCTTGCCTGTATTACAAGGTGTGAGATTGAGCACGGCTCAATGCCCGACCACGGCAGAAGATAGAGAAAAGATGAGTGTCATCCCCTATGCCTCGGCCATAGGGTCTATTATGTATGCCATGCTGTGTACCAGACCTGATGTAAACCTTGCCGTAAGTTTGGTGGGAAGGTACCAAAGTAATCCCGGCATGGAACACTGGACAGCGGTCAAGAACATCCTAAAGTACCTGAAAAGGACTAAGGATATGTTTCTCGTTTATGGAGGTGACGAAGAGCTCGTCGTAAAGGGTTACGTCGATGCTAGCTTCGACACAGATCTGGATGACTCCAAGTCACAAACCGGATACGTGTATATTTTGAATGGTGGGGCAGTCAGCTGGTGCAGTTGCAAGCAAAGCGTCGTGACAGGATCTACATGTGAAGCGGAGTACATGGCAGCCTCGGAGGCAGCACAGGAAGCAGTCTGGATGAAGGAGTTCATCACCGACCTAGGAGTTATTCCCAATGCGTCGGGCCCAGTGACTCTCTTCTGTGACAACACTGGAGCTATTGCCCTTGCCAAGGAGCCCAGGTTTCACAAGAAGACCAGGCATATCAAGCGTCGCTTCAACTCCATTCATGAACATGTTCAAGATGGAGACATAGATATTTGTAAAGTGCATACGGATCTGAATGTCGCAGATCCGTTGACTAAACCTCTTCCACGAGCAAAACATGATCAACACCAGAACTCTATGGGTGTTCGATTCATCACAATGTAACTAGATTATTGACTCTAGTGCAAGTGGGAGACTGTTGGAAATATGCCCTAGAGGCAATAATAAAATGGTTATTATTATATTTCCTTGTTCATGATAATTGTCTATTGTTCATGCTATAATTGTGTTATCCGGAAATCGTAATACATGTGTGAATACATAGACCACAACATGTCCCTAGTGAGCCTCTAGTTGACTAGCTCGTTGATCAATAGATGGTTACGGTTTCCTGACCATGGACATTGGATGTCATTGATAACGGGATCACATCATTAGGAGAATGATGTGATGGACAAGACCCAATCCTAAGCATAGCACAAGATCATGTAGTTCGTCTGCTAAAGCTTTTCTAATGTCAAGTATCATTTCCTTAGACCATGAGATTGTGCAACTCCCGGATACCGTAGGAATGCTTTGGGTGTGCCAAACATCACGACGTAACTGGGTGGCTATAAAGGTGCACTACGGGTATCTCCGAAAGTGTCTGTTGGGTTGGCACGAATCGAGACTGGGATTTGTCACTCCGTGTGACGGAGAGGTATCTCTGGGCCCACTCGGTAGGACATCATCATAATGAGCTCAATGTGATCAAGGAGTTGATCACGGGATGATGTGTTACGGATGAGTAAAGAGACTTGCCGGTAACGAGATTGAACAAGGTATAGGAATACCGACGATCGAATCTCGGGCAAGTATCGTACCGATAGACAAAGGGAATTGTATACGGGATTGATTGAATCCTCGACATCATGGTTCATCCGATGAGATTATCGTGGAGCATGTGGGAGCCAACATGGGTATCCAGATCCCGCTGTTGGTTATTGACCGGAGAGTTGTCTCGGTCATGTCTATGTGTCTCCCGAACCCGTAGGGTCTACACACTTAAGGTTAGGTGACGCTAGAGTTGTAGAGATATTAGTATGCGGTTAACCAAAAATTGTTCGGAGTCCCGGATGAGATCCCGGACGTCACGAAGAGTTCCGGAATGGTCCGGAGGTAAAGATATATATATAGGAAGTCCAGTTTCGGCCACCGGGAGAGTTTCGGGGGTCACCGGTATTGTACCGGGACCACCGGAAGGGTCCCGGGGGTCCACCGGGTGGGGCCACCTATCCCGGAGGGCCCCATGGGCTGAAGTGGCGTGGGAACCAGCCCCTGGTGGGCTGGTGCACCCCACCCAAGGGCCCAAGGGGGCCGTTGCCCCCCCGAGGGGGCATGCGCCCCCCTGGTTGGAAACCCTAGGGGGCCGTTGCCCCCCGAGGGGCATGCGCCCCCCTGGATGGAAACCCTAAGGGAACCGTTGCCCCCGAGGGGCCGCCGCCCCCCCCCTCTAGATGGGATCTCCAAGGGGGCATGCGCCCCCCCTAGCCCCTATATATAGTGGAGGGGAGGGAGGGCAGCCGCACCCTAAGCCCTGGCGCCTCCCTCTCCCTCCCGTGACACCTCTTCCTCCTCCAGTAGCGCTTGGCGAAGCCCTGCTGGAATCCCGCTGCTTCCACCACCACGCCGTCGTGCTGCTGGATCTCCATCAACTTCTACTCCCCCCTTGCTGGATCAAGAAGGAGGAGACGTCTCCGCTCCGTACGTGTGTTGAACGCGGAGGTGTCGTCTGTTCGGCGCTAGGATCATCCGTGATTTGGATCACGACGAGTACGACTCCATCAACCCCGTTCTCTTGAACGCTTCCGCTCGTGATCTACAAGGGTATGTAGATGCACTCCTCTCTCTCTCGTTGCTAGATGACTCCATAGATTGATCTTGGTGATGCGTAGAAATTTTTTAAATTTCTGCTACGATCCCCAACAATTACATGGCGCTTGCATTTCATACAATAATTAAGAGACAACCCTAAGGCTCCTGCCGGTTGTCGATATTACAAAACATGATCATATCATACAACAACGTATATCACATCACGTCTTGACCATATCACATCACAACATGCCCTGCAAAAACAAGTTAGATGTCCTCTACTTTGTTGTTGCAAGTTTTACGTGGCTGCTACGGGCTTCTAGCAAGAACCGTTCTTACCTACGCAAAAACCACAACGGTGATTCATCAAGTTTGCTATTTTAACCTTCTTCAAGGACCGGCAGCAGTCAAATTCGATTCAACTAAAATAGGAGAAACTGACACCCGCCAGCCACCTTTATGCAAAACAAGTTGCATGTCAGTCGGTGGAACCGGTCTCATGTACATGTACATGTAAGGTTGGTCCGGGCCGCTTCATCCCACAATACCACTGAATCAAAATAAGACGTTGGTGCTAAGCAGTATGAACATCACCGCCCACAACTCCTTTGTGTTCTACTCGTGCATATCATCTACGCATAGACCTGGCTCATGATGCCACTGTTAGGGAATGTTGTATGGAAAACAAAAAAACTTCTACGCACACGCAAGATCTATCCATGGAGATGCATAGAAACGAGGGGGAGATTGTGTCTACATACCCTCGTAGACCGTAAGCGGAAGCGTTTATTAACGCGGTTGATGTAATTGAACTTCTTCGCGATCCAACCGATCCAGTACCGAACGTACGGCACCTGCGTGTTCAGCACACGTTCAGCTCGGTGACGTCCTCGCCTTCTTGATCCAGCAAGACGGTGAAGTAGTGGATGATTTCTGGTAGCACGACGGCGTGGTGACGGTGATGGTGATGGTGATGCTATCTCCGCAGGGCTTCGCCTAAGCACTACGAAAATATGACCGAGGGATGAAACTGTGGAGAGGGGCGCCGCACATGGCTAAGAGATTGTCGTGGTTATGTGTGGCGCCCCCCTCCCACATATATATAGGTGGGGGGGAGAGGGGAGCATCCAGGAGCCACCCCAAGTAGGGCCGAATCCTACTTGGGCTCCTACCCTGGCCGCGCCCCCCTACCATATATGCCGGAGGGGGAAAGGAAAGGGGGGAGAGGGAAGGAAGGGGGAGGCCGAATCCCCCTCCTTTCCATTCTCCCACAGGACGGCTGCCATAGGGGGGTGCGCCAGCCCCTTGTGGGCTGGTGTGCTCCCCTCTAATGGCCCAATAGGCCCATCACCCTCCCGGGGGTGTCCGAAACCCCCTCCGGTATTCCGATGGCTACCTGGTTCACTTCGAAACTCTTCCGGTGTCCGAATATCATTGTCCTATATATAAATCTTTACCTACGGACCATTCTGGAGCTCCTCGTCATGTCAGTGATCTCATCCGGGACTCCGAACAACATTCGGTCACCAAATCATATAACTCATATAAAACTATATTGTCAACGAACGTTAAGCGTGCGGACCCTACGAGTTCGAGAACTATGTAGACATGACCGAGACACCTCTCCGTTCAATAACCAATAGCGGAACCTGGATGCCCATATTGGTTCCTACATATTCTACGAAGATCTTTATCGGTCGAACCGTTATGACAACATACGTAATTCTCTTTGTCTGTCGGTATGTTACTTGCCCGAGATTCGATCGTCGGTATCTTCATACCTAGTTCAATCTCATTACCGGCAAGTCTCTTTACTCGTTCCATAATACATCATCTCGTAACTAACTCCTTAGTCATTTTGCTTGCAAGCTTGTTATGATATGTATTACCAAGAGGGCCCAGAGATACCTCTCCGATACACGGAGTGAGAAATCCTAATCTCGATCCACGCCAACTCAACAGACACCTTCAGAGATACCTGTAGAGCATCTTTATGATCATCCAGTTACATTGTGATGTTTGATAGCACACACGGTATTCCTCCGGTATCCGGGAGTTGCATGATCTCATGGTCGAAGGAACATGTATTTGACATTAAGAAAGCAGTAGCAATAAACTGAACGATCATATGCTATGCTAACGGTTGGGTCTTGTCCATCACATCATTCTCCTAATGATGTGATCCCGTTATCAAATGACAACTCATGTCTATGGTTAGGAATCCTTAACCATCTTTGATCAACAAGCTAGTCTAGTGGAGGCTCACTAGGGACACGGTATTTGTTTATGTATCCATACATGTATTTAAGTTTCCGGTCAATACAATTCTAGCATGAATAATAAACCTTTATCATGATTAAGGAAATATAATAATAACCATTTTATTATTGCCTCTAGGACATATTTCCATCATATAAGTCATTTTCTAATATTCTTAAGTATATTTCTCAGAGTTATACATGACAACATAATGAAATTATATTTTTACGGAAAGGAACAAACCCTCAAAGCCGTGGTTTTGTAAAATTTTCAGTATCTTTGATGCTACGATTGTAGAAATTGAATCCTACGACACCGATATGATTCTACGATATACGATTCTCCCATAGGGTCCCATGGTACTAACATGATCGTACAATTCAAAAACTATTTAGACAAACATGATATTGCATGTTATTCCCATACCCCAAATCCTTGTTCAAAATGATGTGTGTGTTTTTAGAAAAGATACTGAAAGGACATCAAAATGATGTGTATGTGTACTATCCTGGTTTGCAAAAAGAAGGCCTGTAACTTTCGTCTCATGGTGCAATGTTTGACGAAGTATGTAGGAAACATATTCATAGGTACAATATCAAATAGATATAATGTAAAACATATACTTTATTGTCTATATATTAATTTCACTATTAAGTTGTTTGTAGTTTTTTCTACAAACATGGTCAACTTTACACCACTTGACTTGGAGAAAATTTATAGGCCTTCTTTTGGATGACAGAGGGGTACATAGACTTTAGCATTTGCCAGACCGAGGTTTTTTGGGCCATGATTTAACAAGCCCAATCCTAAAATCACAAGCCCTAGCATAGCTAACCCGACATGAAATATAAACGATGTCATTTCTCATTACAAAATGTTCATATACTTAGTTTTTTTGAGAATCCAATAATACAATTAGATACATACATATATATATATGTTATGATGTCTATATTTTATTATAATCCTAGATTTTTGGTATCTTGGGCCTTTTATCGGGCTTGACTCTTGCACGGAAACTTAAGTCCAAGCCCGACCTGACCATTGGGCTTCAAGCTCGGTTTGTGCTGCCTGGTCGGGATGCTCATGAAGGAAATATGCCCTAGAGGCAATAATAAAGTTGTTATTTATATTTCCGTATATCATGATAAATGTTTATTATTCATGCTAGAATTGTATTAATCGGAAACTTGATACATGTGTGAATACATAGACAAAACATAGTGTCCCTAGTATGCCTCTACTAGACTAGCTCGTTAATCAAAGATGGTTAAGTTTCCTAACCATAGACATGTGTTGTCATTTGATGAATGAGATCACATCATTAGGAGAATGATGTGATGGACAAGACCCATCCGTTAGCTTAGCATAATGATCGTTAAGTTTTATTGCTATTGCTTTCTTCATGACTTATACATATTCCTCTGACTATGAGATTATGCAACTCCCGAATACCGGAGGAACACCTTGTGTGCTATCAAACGTCACAACATAACTGGGTGATTATAAAGATACTCTACAGGTGTCTCCGAAGGTGTTTGTTGGGTTGGCATAGATCGAGATTAGGATTTGTCACTCCGAGTATCAGAGAGGTATCTCTGGGCCCTCTCGGTAATGCACATCACTATAAGCCTTGCAAGCAATGTGACTAATGAGTTAGTTACGGGATGATGCATTACGGAACGAGTAAAGAGACTTGCCGGTAACGAGATTGAACTAGGTATAATGATACCGATGATCGAATCTCGGGCAAGTAACATACTGATGACAAAGGGAATGACGTATGTTTTTGTGCGGTTTGACCGATAAAGATCTTCGTAAAATATGTAGGAGCCAATATGAGCATCCAGGTTCCGCTATTGGTTATTGATCGGAGATATGTCTCGGTCATGTCTACATAGTTCTCGAACCCGTAGGGTCCGCACGCTTAACGTTCGATGACGATTTGTATTATGAGTTATGTGTTTTGGTGACCGAAGATTGTTCGGAGTCCCGGATGAGATCATGGACATGACGAGGAGTCTCGAAATGGTCGAGAGGTAAAGATTGATATATTGGAAGGTAGTATTCGGACATCGAAAGGGTTCCGGAGTGTATCGGGTACATACCGGAGTACCGGAGGGGTTACCGGAACCCCCCGGTGGAAGATATAGGCCATATGGGCCATAGGAGGGAGGCTAACCAGACCACAAGGGGCTGGTGCGCCCCCCACAAGGGAGGAGGCCGAATTGTACTAGGGAAGGGGGTGGCGCCCCCCTTTCCTTCTCCCCCTCCCTCTCCTTCCCTCTTTCCACCTTCGGAGAAAGGAAAAGTGGGGGGGGGGGGCGAATCCTACTAGGAGTGGAGTCCTAGTAGGACTCCCCCCCATGGCGCGCCCCCTTTGGTGGCTGGCCTCCTCCTCCCCTCCTTTATATACGGGGGCAGGGGGCACCCTAGAACACAACAGATATTCTCTTAGCCGTGTGCGGTGCCCCCCTCCACAGTTTACTCCTCCGGTCATAGCATCATAGTGCTTAGGCGAAGCCCTGCGCGGATCACATCACCATCACCGTCACCACGCCGTCGTGCTGACGAAACTCTCCCTCGACCTTCTGCTGGATCAAGAGTTCGAAGGACATCATTGAGCTGAACGTGTGCAGAACTCAGAGGTGCCGTACGTTCGGTGCTTGGATCGCGAAGACGTTCGACTACATCAACCGCGTTAAGCTACCGCTTTCGGTCTACGAGGGTACGTGGACACACTCTCCCCCTCTCGTTGCTATGCATCTCCTAGATAGATCTTGCATGAGCGTAGAAATTTTTTGAAATTGCATGCTACATTTCCCAACAGTGGCATCCGAGCCAGGTCTATGCGTAGATGATATGCACGAGTAGAACACAAAGAGTTGTGGGCGATAATAGTCATACTGCTTACCACCAATGTCTTACTTTGATTCGGCGGTATTGTTGGATGAAGCGGCCCGGACCGACATTACATGACCGCGTTTATGAGACTGGTTCTACCGACGTGCTTTGCACACAGGTGGCTGGCGGGTGTCTGTTTCTCCAACTTTAGTTGAATCGAGTTTGACTACGGCCGGTCCTTGTTGAAGGTTAAAACAGCACACTTGACAAAAAATCGTTGTGGTTTTGATGCGTAGGTAAGAACGGTTCTTGCTAGAAGCCCGTAGCAGCCACGTAAAACTTGCAACAACAAAGTAGAGGACGTCTAACTTGTTTTTGCAGGGCATGCTGTGATGTGATATGGTCAAGACATGATGTGATATACGTTATTGTATGAGATGATCATGTTTTGTAAAAGTTATCGGCAACTGGCAGGAGCCTTATGGTTGTCGCTTTATTGTATGAAATGCAATCACCATGTAATTGCTTTACTTTATCACTATGCGTTAGCGATAGTTGTAGAAGCAATAGTTGGCGAGACGACAATGACGCTACGATGGAGATCGAGGTGTCAAGCCGGTGACGATGGAAATCATGACGATGCTTTGGAGATGGAGATCAAAGGCACAAGATGATGATGGCCATATCATGTCACATATTTTGATTGCATGTGATGTTTATCTTTTATGCATCTTATTTTGCTTAGTACGGCGGTAGCATTATAATATGATCCCTCACTAAATTTCAAGGTATAAGTGTTCTCCCTGAGTATGCACCGTTGCGACAGTTCGTCGTGCCGAGACACCACGTGATGATCGGGTGTGATAAGCTCTACGTTCACATACAATGGGTGCAAGACAGTTTTGCTCATGCGGAATACTCAGGTTAAACTTGACGAGCCTAGCATATGCAGATATGGCCTCGGAGCACTGAGACCGAAAGGTCGAACGTGAATCATATAGTAGATATGATCAACATAGAGTTGTTCACCATTGAAAACTACTCCATCTCACGTGATGATCGGACATGGTTTAGTTGATATGGATCACGTGATCATTTAGATGACTAAAGGGATGTCTATCTAAGTGGGAGTTCTTAAGTAATATAATTAATTGAACTTAATTTATCATGAACTTAGTCCTGGTAGTATTTGCAAATTATGTTGTAGATCAAAAGCTCGCGTATAGCTCCCTTGTTTTATTTTGATATGTTCCTAGAGAAAACTAAGTTGAAAGATGATAGTAGCAATGATGCGGACTGGGTCCGTGATCTGAGGAATATCCTCGTTGCTGCACAGAAGAATTATGTCCTTGATGCACCGCTAGGTGACAGACCTATTGCAGGAGTAGATGCAGACGTTATGAACGTTTGGCAAGATCGATATGATGACTACTTGATAGTTTAGTGCACCATGTTTTACGGCTGAGAACCGGGACTTCAAAAACGTTTTGAACGCCATGGAGCATATGAGATGTTCCAAAGAGATGAAATTGGTATTGCAGACTCATGCCCGTGTCGACAGGTATGAGACCTCTAACAAGTACTTTGCCTACAAGATGGAGGAGAATAGCTCAGCTAGTGAGCATGTGCTCAGAATGTCTGGGTACTATAATTGCTTGAATCAAGTGGGAGTTAATCTTCCAGATAAGATAGTGATTGACAGATTTCTCTAGTCACTATCACCAAGTTACTAGAACTTCGTGATGAACTATAATATGCAAGGGATGACGAAAATGATTCCCAAGCTCTTCGCGATGCTGAAATCGGCGAAGGTAGAAATCAAGAAATTGCATCAAGTGTTGATGGTTGACAAGACCACTAGTTTCAAGAAAAAGGGCGAGGGCAAGAAAGGGAACTTCAGGAAGAATAGCAAGCAAGTTGCTACTCCCGGGAAGAAACCCAAGTCTGGACCTAAGCCTGAAACTGAGTGCTTCTACTGCAAAGGAAATGGTCACTGGAAGCGGAACTGCCCCAAATACTTGGCGGATAAGAAGGATGGCAAAGTGAACAAAGGTATATTTGATATACATGTTATTGATGTGTATTTTACTAGTGTTCATAGTAGCCCCTGGGTATTTGATACCGGTTCAGTTGCTAACATTAGTAACTCAAAACAGGAGTTACAAAATGAACAGAGACTAGTTAATGACGAGGTGATGATGTGTGTTGGAAGTGATTCCAAGGTTGATAAGATCACCATCGCACACTCCCTCTACCTTCGGGATTAGTGTTGGACCTAAATAAATGTTATTTGGTGTTTGCGTTGAGCATGAATATGATTGGATCATGTTTATGGCGATACGGTTATTCATTTAAGTCAGAGAATAATTGTTGTTCTGTTTACATGAATAAAACCTTCTATGGTCATACACTCAATATAAATGGTTTATTGAATCTCGATCGTAGTGATACACATATTCATAATATTGATGCCAAAAGATGCAAAGTTGATAATGATAGTGCAACATATTTGTGGCACTGCCGTTTAGGTCATATTGGTGTAAAGCGCATGAAGAAACTCCATGCAGATGGGATTTTGGAATCACTTGATTATGAATCATTTGATACTTGCGAACCATGCCTCATGGGCAAGGTGACTAAAACTCCTTTCTCCGGAACAATGGAGCGAGCCAATGACTTATTGGAAATAATACATACCGATGTAGGCAGTCCGATGAGTGTTGAGGCTCGCGGCGGGTATCATTATTTTCTGACCTTCACAGATGATTTAAGCAGATATGAGTATATCTACTTAATGAAACACAAGTCTGAAACGTTTGAAAAGTTCAAAGAATTTCAGAGTGAAGTGGAAAATCATCGTAACAAGAAAATAAAGTTTCTATGATCTGATCGCCGAGGCGAATATTTGAGTTACAAGTTTGGTCTTCATTTAAAACAATGTGGAATAGTTTCGCAACTCACGCCACCTGGAACACCACAGCGTAATGGTGTGTCCGAACGTCATAACCGTACTTTATTTGATATGGTGCGATCTATGATGTCTCTTACCGATTTACCACTATCGTTTTGGGGTTATGCATTAGAGACAGCTGCATTCACGTTAAATAGGGCACCATCTAAATCCGTTGAGACGACACCGTATGAACTCTGGTTTGGCAAGAAACCTAAGCTGTCATTTCTTAAAGTTTGGGGTTGCGATGCTTATGTGAAAAAGCTTCAGCCTTATAAGCTCGAACCCAAATCGGAGAAGTGCGTCTTCATAGGATACCCAAAAGAAACTGTTGGGTACATCTTCTATCACAGATCCGAAGGCAAGATCTTTGTTGCTAAGAATGGATCCTTTCTAGAGCAAACATTTTGAACATTTTTTAAATAAGCAAACATTTTTTATAAAATCTCAAACATTTTTTGAATCTATAAACATTTTATGATTTATTAAATATTTTATTTCAGAATTTCCGTTTTTTAAATTTTTGGAACTTTTTTGAAGTCCAAAATTATTTAAAGTAGAAAAAATTGAAAACAGAAAAAAAAAAGAAATTTGAAAAACAAGCCGCCCGGACATGGGCCGGCCCAAACGGGCTCACTGCGTTTCCTCCCAGCGCGGAGAGCGCAATATAGGAGGTCCCTACTCTATTGGCCGGCCTAGGCGAGGGATTCCCCTGTGTGAAACATTTTTTATCATTTATAGATGACATTGGTGAGTAATATTTTGCAACTTTGGGGGTAATTTCCCTGACATACCGCCAGAAGCGATAACCCTTTTATTATTAGGTATAGATATAAAAGATATGCATTACAAGTGCATGATAACTGTATTTTTCAAAGAGCCATGACAAATTAGAAAAGTTGGTTATAAAATATTAATATTTGTCATGAAAAAGCACAAATTGGAATAAAGGGATGTCAATTTGTCAACAAGATTAAAATAGAAGGTTAGTTCCATTGTCCCTTTGCTATTATAAGTCATTTTCTAATATTCTTAAGTATATCTCTCAGGGTTATACATGACAACATAATGAAATTATTTCTTTACGCAAAAGAACAAACCCACAAAGTCGTGGTTTTGTAAAATTTTCAATATATTTGATGCAACGATTGTAGAAATTGAATCCTACGACCCTGATATGACTCTACGATATACGATTCTCCCATATGGTCCCATGGTACTAACATGATCGTACTATTCAAACACTATTTGGACAAACATGATATTGCATGTTAATCCCATACCCCAAATCCTAGTTCAAAATGATGTGTGTGTTTTTAGAAAAGATACTGAAAGGACATGGAAATGATGTGTATGTGTACTACCCCAGTTTGTGAAAAGAAGGCCTATAACTTTCATCTCATGGTGCAATGTTTGATGGAGTATGTAGGAAAACATATTCATAGGTACAATATCAAATAGATATAATGTAAAACATATACTTTATTGTATATATATATTAATTTTACTATTATAGTTGTTTATAGTTTTTCTACAAACATGGTCAAACTTTACACCACTTGACTTGGAGAATAATTATAGGCCTTCTTTTGGACGACGGAGGGGTACATAGACTTTAGCATTTGCCAGACGGAGTTTTTTTGGGCCATGATTTAAAAAGCCCAATCCTAAATGCCAAGCCCTAGCATAGCTAACCCGACATGAAATACAAACAATGTCATTTCTCATTACAAAACGTTAATATAATTAGTTTTTTTGATAATCCAATAATACAATTAGTTTGGATATATATATACATATATATATATATATAGGGTGGGTCTATTCTACTAATACCCTTAAGACTCTTATTCTGCTAACACCTCCATCCGAGCACCCCACACGCGCGCTCGAACCCCACGGAACTGCAAAAACGAAATGAAAATACCCACCCCAGCCCCACGTACCCCACCCCACCAAGCCCACCTTCTTCCCCTGTCAAGCCCCCACCCACCTCTCCCCGATTCCCACCTCCCGACCGCAACCCATGCCCTAGCGCCACCACCCCTAATCCCCATCCCCACGAGCACGGCGCTTTGGCGCGACGTAGGCGTTGGGTCCCGAGCGGCCGCGGCGCCCCCCTGGCGCACCGCTCCTCCTTCCTCTGCCTTGCGCCCCCAACCTTCCTCCAACTCCGCCGGCAGCCACGGCCGCCTCCGATGCGCCGCCGACCTGCCATGATCCAGCACGGCCACCTCCGATGTGCCGCCCCACCCCCGCTCGGCTTCCTCCCCCGCCGACGCTGCACCTCACCCCCGGCCCCGAGATCCACCTTCTGCCTTGTGCCGCCCCACCTCCTAGTACCCCATCCCCGCCGCCTCCTCCTCGGCGCCGCCGGTGACCCGGCCATGCGCAACCCCGGGGAATGACCTCCCCAACTCCCATGCCTCCGTCCTCGCACCGCTCCGCACGTACGTCCCTTCGCCGCTGCACCGGGGTGGTCGAGGATCCCGCGTGGATCTCTCTGCCTGGATCACGCGGCCATGCCATCCCCTGCCCCGCCCCGGCCCCTCCCCTGCGACGGATCTGGCTGGATCCATCCCCGCCGCGCCGTCTAGTTGACTACGCCCAGCACTGGCTGCTGCATCCTCCCTCGTCGGTGTCAACCACGGGTGTGCAGTTCAGTTCGCCTTCTCGATGTGGTTTGGTCGCCGTGTGCTAAACTCCAGTTCCTCGCGTTGCAGTTTGAGCCACGGCTGTGCAGTTCGGTTTGCCGAACGACGCAAAGTTCACTGGTGCTGGCCACGGAGGTCAACATGGCCCTGATTGCTTAGTATTTTTCTTTTTTGAGGAGTCTTTTGTAAATTTCCAGGGACCTAATGTAGATTACAGTTTGGTTGCAGTCCATGGGCGCGACAGGTGCGGCCTTGTTGATGATGACTATTCTTGCTGTAATTTTTTGGATGAATTCACTATTCTCGACCGTGCAGTCTAGACTTTAGTCACGCGTAGCTTAGAAAAAATTATCGATAAAAAAGACGTGCAGTTCACTGCCTTGCATCTGTAGTTTTGATGTCTTGAATATTTTCTAAGAAGACAAAAAAACATGCAATTTACTGGAAACAACACAGTAGTCCAGACGCACTTACATAAAATTTGCAAAAAGGACCAAAAAAATGTGGTACACTTAGTTCATCTTTTGTGGTTCATTTTGATTCATGTTGCTGTTCACTCCATCCCCATACGGGAAATCAAAATGATGCAGCTCGCTTCTCACATCCACATAGTCTAGAAAATAAAAAAATGACGCAGTCCATTAGCTTCACGATGTAGTTCAAAGCACGTTATAAAAAAGTTAGTCAAAATAGATAAAAATTATGTAGTTCACTTTAGTACGTGTTGCAGCCACTTGGAGCGATATGAAGTGCACTTAAAAAAGTTGTGCAAGTTCACTTATGTACTTTTTTAGAAGTTCATTTTTGGTAGTGTTGCGGTTCACTTTCAGCAGTGTGCGGTTCACTTAGTCCCAAATGTCAAGTGCAGGAAAATGTTACGGAAACGACAAAAAAAAAGGTAATGCGGTTCACTTCTCGATGGTGCTGCGGTTCACTTAAGACCAATGTGAAACGCGGTCCACTTCCTCGTTTGGAAAAATTTACGTTTAACAAAATAAATAATGTAGTTCGCTTGCCCGTCCGATGCAGTGCGGTTTTCAGTCTGAAGTAGTGCAGTTTTCTATCCGACGCGGTTCACTCGTCGATTTTGATGTCGCGAAAAACAAAGTGTTCGCATTTTTGTAATTTCAAAAGTGCTCTTAAACCGTAATGAATTAGAGAAAGTAATATATATGAAAAATTTACATCTCGTCGATATCTTTCTAACGACGTATCATTTGAATCATTCCGATAAAGTGGATTGTAAAAATTCGCAAAAAAATGGCCGTTGCCACTCGTCGTCTACCGCACGATTTTTAAAATTAACTTAAAACCGTACGGAATCTCAAAAATATTTCTATATATGAAAATTGTGCCTCATCCGTAACTTTCCAACGGCGTACATACGCCTCGTTTCAACAAACGGTTAAAAAACTGGAGCGAAAACAGTACCAAAAAAATCCAAAAAAATTGAAAAACATAATTTCGTGATTTAGTAAATTTGAAACTGCTCTTAAACCGTAATGAATTAGAGAAAATAATATATATGAAAAAGTTACGCCTCGACGATATCTTTCCAATGGTGTATCATTTGCTTCATTCCGACGAGCGGTTTAGAAAAAAAGTGAAAAAATGCTCGCTGCCATTCGTCATGCGCCGCACCATTTTCAAAACTGCTCTTAAACCGTGAGGAATCACTAAAAAAATTCTACATGGCGAAGTTACGCCTAATCCATAGCTTTCCAACGGTATATTACACGCCTCGTTCCGACAAACGGTTTAAAAACTGAAGCGAAAAACATTACCGAAAAAACTGCGTGCCTTTTTTTGCGATGTGAAGTTCACTCGCCTGAGAACTGCAGTGCTCTTGCTTCAACAATGACGTGCACTTCTGTTGAGCGTGCAGTTTGGAAGTGTTAGCAGAATAGACCGGCTCTCTCTCTCTCTCTATATATATATATGGTGATGTCTTTTTTTTGAGAAATCTCGCCCCTTTATTGGATAGTAATGTTCATAGGTACACGGTTTGGGTCATGAGGAACCCCCAACCAGACATGTCTATCTAAGCCTAGATTACAAGCAAACTTGGCGAGATTGTGAGCCTCAAAATTATGACTACTATGCTCATGAACAAAATTACATAAACTGAAGCTAGTTCTACGAGCTACTATTTCATGAACAATTGCCGAATGTGGTCCTCCCGTGCCCTGATTTATGTCCTTGACTACATTCTGGCAATCTGATGCTATCAGTAATTGCTGAATATCCAGGTCCTCTGCAAGTGCAAGCCCCTCCCTACATGCATAAGATTCCAGAATCACCGGATCATTTACTCCTCGAAACACCACTGCCGACGACCCCAAGTAAGCTCCAAAGTGGTCTCGACAAATCGCAGCTACTGCTCCTCCACGTTGATGGCGGGCCACAACACCATCTATATTGATTTTCTGAGTGTGGATCGGTGGAGGTATCCAACGTTGCTGCACATTACTGGAAGGTACACTCGCTGGTTTAATGACCCCATCTTTCGGAAGTTGATCTAGCTCATTTATGTAGGAGTTGACAAATGAGAAAACCTGATATGGACTTTGAAAGATTGCTTCATGTATTGCCTTTCGCCTCGCATACCATATAGACCATAATGTGATAACCATCCGTGCAAACTCCTTCTGGTCCAACACATCATTCATTTCAAAAAGGCAACTCTTAGCACTGGATTCAGTGTTCACTGTCCTTATAGATACTAGATTGTCATCAGTGAGCGCCCAAGTGCATCTGGCATTTGTACAGGATATTAATGCATGGCGCCTCAAATCCACACACCCGCAGAGTGGGCATGCATCCTGCTCAGCCATGTCGCGATGCTTCAGCACATCCGTCGTTGGCAAGGAGTGTCGAGCTAATCTCCAGACAAAGATCTTGACCTTCGAAGGAACTACCATGCTCCAAAGCAAAGACCATGAATTCGCTTCCCTCTCCGTGTCCGACTGGCCCGCTCTTCCTTCCAACCAATTCTCTCGTTGGATTTTTGTAGTGACCATAAACTTATATGCTGAGCTGACCGTAAACTGTCCCTTACCATCAGGGTGCCACGCCCAGAAATCAGAAGTGTTCCTAGTGCACACCGGAATCCTCAAAATTGCTTCTGCATCGGTCGGTAAGAAAGTGGCACGTATAAGTTCTTCATTCCATGAAGCTGTTGCTGGTAAAAGGAGCTCCGAAACCATCCTGGGAGGGTTCGGCACCAAGAAGGTAATAGGGCAAAGCGACGCCTCCTTGGGAATCCAATTATCGTCCCATATGTCAGTTGTTTGCCCATTGCCAATGCGTCTGATTATTCCTTGTCTTAGAATATCTCTCCCTTCTAATATTGCTCTCCAAATCTGAGAAGGTCGAGATATACAAGAGGTTGGAAAATAGGTCGCCCCCCGCGTCGCCCTCCTCTGGCGACACGGGGGGAACCCTAGCCGCCGCTACTAGGAGCCGCCGCCGGCGGCCTTCCCCGCATCGCCGCCGCCAGAGGGCCGGCCGGCGAAGCCGGGCCGTGCCCCAGGAAGGTGGCGGCGAGGCGGATCTGGGCCCCTCGCGCCCCGAACGCCCCCGCCGACGCCCCCGTCACCCCTCTTCGCCGTGGTGGCGCCCTCCCCCTGCTGGTCCGACGGCGGTGGATCCGGCCTCCCCCCGGTGTAGCCTGGCCCCGCGCGTCTTCGGCCGGCCGCGCCCCTCCCCCGCCATCCTCGGCCGCTGCGGCTTCCCCTCCCCACGCGCCTCCCCTCCTCTGCCCGCGACCCGGTCCTCTTTCGGCGATTCTCGGGCTCCCCTCCCAGCTGTGGCTCGAGCCTGCTAGTCGGCGGCGGCGGCCGGTTGCGGGGCGTTCGTGGCCTGCCCTCCCGTGCAGGCGGCCCCCTCGTCTCCGGTGGCCCTCCCCCTTCCCAAGCCACGGTGGTGGCTCTCGCGTGGTGGCTGCGAGATGTACGCGGTTAGGGCTGACTCGGGGCCCTTCACGGTGGGTCTTTCCTGGTGTTGTTCCGGCCCCGGCGGCTACAGGCCCGCGTCTCTCCGATGTCCTTCGCTGCCGGCGTCCTCCACCGGGCTGCCCCGGCCCGGCGACTGGGTAGCTGCGCCCATTCCAGCTTTCCTGGCTCGCCGAGATCTCGATGGTCAAGGCCACGACAGCTCGGACATGCGTGCTTCCAGTCCTTGCTTGCCGGCGTCGCTGAAAGCCGCCGTGGCAAGACCCCCGCGTGGTTCGCCTCGTCGCCCGCCCTACCTTGTACGCCTCAAAGCCTCCCTTTTGCTAGATCCGGTGCTCCTGGGTGCGGTGGTGGTGCCACCCTCCGACGGCAGGTGCAGCCCCGCCAAACCTCCCATGACTCGACTCCAATCAGCGTTGGCCCCCTCATCTACGATCCCGGATTCGGCGGCTATGGGATCGCTCAGCTTCAGGCCAGGGAGAGATCTCTGCTTGGCTCGCCGGTGCTGGCAGCGAGGCGCCCGCGGGCGTCGCTTTCCTCCATGGAGGCGCTGCCAAGGCCTTCTTTCGCTGCGCCCCTCTTCGAGCTCAGGGGAAACCCTAGGTCTGGGTCTCCCGGACCGGATAGTGACGGAGTCTCGGCGACGTTCTCCTTCTTGAAGGCACTATCTTGCTCGCTCGCGGTGTCCCCGGTCTTGGCTCGGATGATGTTGGAGTTCTCGTTGGTTTGGTAGTGCCGCTCTTGGCTCGGGTTTGGTAGGTTTAACTGTGTTGTATCTTGTGTTTGGGCCGAGCATCCCTTGTCTCTCTGCTTCGGGCACCATGTTCACGCCTACATGCGTTCATGTCATGTGTTGTACCCCTGTACTTATTCTTCTTCTTCTATCAATGGAATGATACTATAGCTTTGCGTATTCGCAAAAAAAAAAATCTGAGAAGGTCGAGACCCAAGCTCCGCATTGAGGAAAGAAACATTAGGGAAATATGATGCTTTCAAGATGCGTGCACTCAGCGAGAAAGGTTCCTGTAAGATCCTCCATGACAGTCTTGCAAGCAATGCAAGGTTGAAAAGTTCTAGGTCCCTTAAACCCAGGCCACCTAGGTGTTTGGTATCTTGGGCCTTTTATCAACCTTGACTCTTGGGCAAAAACTATAGTCCAAGCCCGACCCGACCACTGGGCTCCGGGCTCGGTTCGTGCTGTAGGGCTGGGCTGCTCATCCTAGACCAAAACCACAACAATCCACCGGTACTTCCATGCTCTCGTCCGATTGGTTGCTCCCCCTCTCACACGGATCGCCAAGGCCCATCCAACGGCTGACATCCATCGACCCCTATCCGCTAACGCTCCAGATCGAAGCACCGCCCCCAATCCTCCATACTCGTCCGGGGCAGAAACACAGAAACACACACACACACAGAAAGCACAAACGCACACTCACCCACCGCACAAAGCAAGGCTAAAAAAAACCCCGAAGAAATCGACCAGGAGAAAAGGGGGCGAAAAAGCAGAGCGAGGGAGGAGAAGCTTCGGAGCTCGGGATCGGCGATGGAGACCGGAGCGAAGGCGCCGAAGAAGGCCGGCACGGCCGGGCGCCGGGCCGGCGGCGGCCCGAAGAAGAAGGCCGTCTCGCGCTCCGTCAAGGCCGGCCTCCAGTTCCCCGTGGGCCGCATCGGGCGCTACCTCAAGCACGGGCGCTACGCCAAGCGCGTCGGCAGCGGCGCTCCCGTCTACCTCGCCGCCGTCCTCGAGTACCTCGCCGCCGAGGTTGGCCACGCCGCGCGCGCCAGCCAAGAAACTAGCTCTGATTCGCCTCTGTTTTTTACCTCCTATTTTTTGTCTGGCAGCTCCTCGAGCTGGCGGGGAACGCGGCGCGGGACAACAAGAAGAACCGGATCATCCCGCGGCACGTGCTGCTCGCGATTCGCAACGACGAGGAGCTCGGGAAGCTGCTGGCCGGCGTCACCATCGCCTACGGAGGCGTCCTGCCAAACATCAACCCCGTGCTGCTTCCCAAGAAGGCCGCAGCGGCGGCTGCCAAGGAGCCCAAGGCGGGCACGACCAAGTCTCCCAGGAAGTCCCCCGCCAAGAAGGCGGCCGACGCTTAGGCCCGGCACTCGCTATGCCGGTGCCCCGTCCCACCCTCTCCCTCTTCTCTGTTTGTCTCTCTGTCTGGGTTCAACCGTAACGCACCTAGTTGTCGTCGTCGTCGTCGTTGCTGCATGCCGTCGTTGCAATGGATCGATTGCTGCTTGTCTGTACTTGTTTTGCGTGGCTTCCGCATAGGTGCCAATCAGCTTGTACTCTGTAGCCTGATTAACACCACTGTATGTTCGTTTAAGTGCGTAGGTGAAGGGATGGAGGGGAAGGGAAACTGTGAATGTCTGTTCGTAATAAAATTGTGAAGATGTAAAAATATCAAGGACTATTATTCTGATTATCTTCTCTCATTTGCTGCATGCTAAGAGCGATTTCTTGTGTTTATCCGGTTGCTTTAGGCATGTTTTGCTTCTTTGCAGCCTTGGAGGGAAGCTATTGGGGTGTGGATCATTGGGGAGATGTTCCTATCACTTGATAATGTTTGAGTTTCAAAGTGAAACCCTTGTAGCTTGTAATCGGGATAGGCCATTGAGTGGTTATGCTATTGAATTTCTTGTTATGTCGATTCAATTGATAGGCTGCAAAAATGTCAGTCCTGGTGCTGACAGAAATCAGAGTTAGGTGTTCACTCTGTCTGCATTTCAACCTTTTCTTACGAGTCCTTGTTTTCATTTCAATTGGTTAATCATCGACCTGTTATAATGGTTCGTTATTTTGTAATGCAAGTTTGTTGCATATACTCATGAAATGCCAGTTTGTAATAAGATTGTGAAGATTTGAAATATTAAGGGGGTATTTTGATCGTCTATTTGTGCTTTTGCTGCATGCTAATACTGACTCTTGAGTTCATTTGGTTGCTTTGGGCGTGTTTGGTACTTTGGTTGTTTGCAGCAGAAAGATTTGGGGGTATAGATTACCGGGAAGATATTGTCTCACATGATAATGTTCACAAGCGGGAGCCTTCCCCGGACCGGAGCTACATGCACCGGGCTGTCCTTTTTATGATAATGTTCACATTTCAAAGTGGAAACCTTATAGCTTGTAATTGGGATTTGGAACATTATGTGGTTGCGCAATTGATTCTTGTTATGCTGGTTCAACGGGTAGGTTCCAAAAATGCCACGGTGCTTATGGAAATCAAATCAAGTATCCCTTATGTTTGCATATTAACTTTTTCTTATGAGACTTTGTTTGCATTTTGATTGTTTGATCGATGATATTGCTTTAAAGGTCTGTTATTTCGTGTTGTTGGGAACATATAATTTTGAAAATGGTTAATTAGATGACATGGTGGCATATATCTTCTTCCACTTTGAGATAAGATTGGTTCCTAAATTATGGCAACATATGCACATGAATTGTAAGTCACAACTAGTGCTAAATCTATGAATATAGTAAATGGGTACAATTATGTCCTGTTACATGCATGTCTTATTTATATTTTTTACATTGTAATTATGTAAAGAGTTATGAAGATGCCAGATAGCATAAATTGCAGCGACCATGCTTGCTGGTAGTATACTTGTTATTTTCTGTTTTCTTCTTTTGGGTTCTCTCTTGTCTTAATTGTACAGTTGTGAATTCTCTAATGGTTGAGATATCATAATGTTTTACTCTGTCATATTTATTATGTCTACCATCATTTCAGATTTGTCAAAATTGTTATCCGGGTTGAGGTAGAGTTTTGTCTTTAGAAATGGCACCATTGATGATCGGGAACACAAAAAATCTGACATCAGATTTTTAGGCATGGAAAATCTGACGTTTTTCATGGCAATTTGTATTGGCATGTGCTATTTGTGAATGTCGTTGGGATTTTCTTCGAAGAGGAAGGGTGAAGCAATATAGTAGCGGATAAGTATTTCCCTCGATGAGAACTCAGGTTGCAAGCGGTGCGGGACATCCCGCTTGGCCGCCCCGCAAAAGGAGCCCGTAAATTGCTGTTGGGCTGACCGCGTCGTGTTTAACGGTACCAACCAGTGCCTACCCAGGATGGGGAAAGTTCTCATGGCGGCGGCTCTTTCGCTCACCTGATGGTCCTCCTTTGCCACCTCCTCGGCGACGGCCTGCTCCCCACCGCTGATGCCCTCCGCGAGCTCTTCTCCGCCTCCCGGCCACCCCCGCCTCCGACGCCTCAGCAAGTCTCACTCTGAGGTGCCGCTCAACTCCTCGCCACCGCCAGGTCCCCTCCCAATTTGTACAGCTCCCGCTCTTATCCTCTTTCCGCCGCTCAGCTCCAGCTCCACCTCTGCAGCTAATCCACGCCGTCGCCGCTCAACTCCAGCTCCAGGTCAAGGGACGCCACCGCCCACCACTCCAGTCCAAGGTTTCCGGGTACGCGGCGGCGACTCCCGGTTTCAGGGCTTGGCGACGCCGCCGTAGGCCGAGTACAGGACTCGAGAGGTATCCTCCGCTTTCCGTTCTATATACAGTGTTGTTCTCTGTCCCGGTTGTTCCCATGTATTCATCTATGAACCATGAAGCTTTTTGCTGTCCAGTACAGTTGTGACTGTGTTGTGAATTATGTAATAGAGAATCAGTTGTGACTCTGTTGTGAATTATGTAATAGAGAATCGAATTAGAGATTGTGTATATGCTGTCTTTTTGATCCTAGCCCCGATTACTAGTTGCCTTTGAAGTATGACTGTATAATGCTATCCTGCAATGGATACTTGGTTGTACGTCAGCCATATTTTTGTGCTTGTATGCTGGATGAAGGCATAGGCGCGTAATTTTGTTTGTCGAACTTTCACTTTCTTCTACCGTTGGTTGGTGCTTGGTGGTTTGGCAGTATGGTGTATTCTTTTGTGAATGTCTGCCATATTATTTGTTGAGATGTGAATACCGCTTACTCTGCCATGTATTTGTACATGTTTCTATCTTTTTATTGGAGTATTTATTGATAAATATGTAATCAATTCCAAGTAAATGGTCAGGGAGAAATGGTTTGGCTTTTGGGGCAAGAACTTGGATGTTGTCCATTACAGCACACTCCATGAATTATATAATGTCTTCATCTTCAGTAATTTCAACTATTAATGTCTGTTCGTAATAAAATTGTGAAGATGTAAAAATATCAAGGACTATTATTCTGATTATCTTCTCTCATTTGCTGCATGCTAAGATCAATTTCTTGTGTTTATCTGGTTGCTTTAGGAATGTTTTGCTTCTTTGCAGCCTTGGAGGGAAGCTATTGGGGTGTGGATCATTGGGGAGATGTTCCTATCACTTGATAATGTTTGAGTTTCAAAGTGAAACCCTTGTAGCTTGTAATCGGAATAGGCAATTGAGTGGTTGTGCTATTGAATTTCGTGTTATGTCGATTCAATGGATAGGCTGCAAAAATGTCTATCGTGCTGCTGATAGAAATCAAAGCTAGGTGTTCACTCTGTTTGTGTTTCAACCTTTTATTATGAGTCCTTGTTTTCATTTCAATTGGTTAATGAACGACCTGTTATAATGGTTCGTTATTTTGTAATGCAAGTTTGTTGCATATACTCATGAAATGCCAGTTTGTAATAAGATTGTGAAGATTTGAAATATTAAGGGGGTATTTTGATTGTCTATTTGTGCTTTTGCTGCATGCTAATACTGATTCTTGAGTTCATTTGGTTGCTTTGGGCGTGTTTGGTACTTTGGTTGTTTGCAACAGAAAGATGTCGGGGTATAGATTACTGGGAAGATATTGTCTCACTTGATAATGTTCACATTTCAAAGTGGAAACCTTATAGCTTGTAACTAGGATTTGGAACAATATGTGGTTGCACAATTGATTCTAGTTATGCTGGTTCAATGGGTAGGTTCCAAAAATGCCGCGGTGCTTATGGAAATCAAATCAAGTATCCCTTATGTTTGCATATTAACTTTTTCTTATGAGACTTTGTTTGCATTTTGGTTGCTTGATCGATGATATTGCTTCAAAGGTCAGTTATTTCGTGTTGTTGACAACGTATAATTTTGAAAATGGTTAATTAGATGACATGGTGGCATATATCTTCTTCCATTTTGAGATAAGATTGGTTCCTAGATCATGGCAACATATGCACATGAATTCTAAGTCACAACTAGTGCTAAATCTATGAATATAGTAAATGGGTACAATTATGTCCTGTTACATGCATGTCTTATTTATATCTTTTACCTTGTAATTATATAAAGAGTTATGAAGATACCAGATAGCGTAAATTGCAGCGACCACGCTTGCTGGTAGTATACTTGTTATTTTCTGTTTTCTTCTTTTGGGTTCTCTCTTGTCTTAATTGTGTGGCTGTGCATTCTCAAATGGTTGAGATATCATAATGTTTTACTCTGTCATATTTATTATGTCTATCATCATTTCAGATTTGTCAACAATTGTTATCTGGGTTGAGGTAGAGTTTTGTCTTTAGAAATGGCACCATTGATGACCGGGAACACTAAAAATCTGACATCAGATTTTTAGGCATGGCAAATCTGACGTTTTTCATGGCAATTTGTATCGGCGTGTGCTATTTGTGAATTGCGTTGGGATTTTTCCCGAAGAGGAAGGGTGAAGCAATATAGTAGCGGATAAGTATTTCCCTGGGTGAGAACTCAGGTTGCAAGTGGCGCAGGACATCCCGCTCGGCCGCCCCGCCGCCCCGCAAATTGTTGTTGGACTGACCGCGTCGTGTGTAACGGTACCAAGCGGTCACGTCGCTGAGTCCAGCAGGCTTGCCTCATATCTCGCATATCCCGCATAAGTCATAACCTAGCTTCGAACGAAAAATCAGTGCCTACCCAATCCTCCTTCGCCATCTCCTCGACGATGGCCTGCTCCCCACCGCTGACGCCCTCCGCGAGCTCTTCTCCGCCTCCCGGCCACCCCCGCTTCCGGCGCCTCAGCAAGTCCCACTCCGAGGCGCCGCCCCGCTCCTTGCCACCGCCAGGTCCACACCCAATTTTTACAGCTCCCGCTCTTATCCCCTTTCCGCCGCTCAGCTCCAGCTCCACCTCTGCAGCTAATCCACACCGCCGCCTCTCAGCTCCAGCTCCAGGTTAGGGGACGCCACCGTCCACCAGTCTAGTCAAAGGTTTTCGGGTACGCAGCGACGGCTCCTGGTTTTAGGGCTTAGCGACGCCGCCGTAGTGTAGGAACGAAGTATGTCTACCAGAGGGGGGGGGGTGAATGGGAGTTTTAAAATTTCTTTCGGAAATATCAAAACTCTCGGAACCCAGCAGTCAAACAAAAAAGAACAGTGTACATTGAGCAAATACTAACTACTCGAATGGAAACTAAAGCATGCATCGTGACAAATCACATGACTGAATCAGTTCAAATGTAAAGAGGAGGAGCATAGGTAACCAGTGATGCTCGATGGCGACAAGGAATTTGGTAGACCAGTTCGTCCTTCTGCACAAGGACTACGTCTGGTTGGAGGGGTTGTGATTTAACACAGAAGATAAACTCTCTTCGCCCTATTCTCCTCGAGAATTGGTTCGTCAACCAATGTCGATCACTCGTGGTAGATACTTGAGGCGATCTCCAAACCTTTATAGACTTCTTCTTTGAGAACAACAATTACTCTTGGTCTCTGAAGAAATTGACACCTAACCGACTAGAGAGTTTGCAGCTCTCAAGACTAATAGGGGAGCGTACTGGACTTAGGTTCGATTGATGCTTAACCACTATCTAATTTTTTGGCTCTAGGGGTTTTCTCTCGGTGGATTTTAAACTCAAATCACTCAGGAGAGGGGGTTGCTCAACAATCTTCTCACAATCAAATGGAGCAGCCACCGGACAACGCCGGTGCGGGGTGACTATTTATAGCCGCAGCCTTGCCTGGTGGGAAATGACCATTTTGGACACGCGGTCCAGCCAATGGCCAACCGACACGTTCACAACGGTCGGATTTTGGAGCAACGGTAACATTACTTGAGGACCAAGTAATGCTAACTCCTCGGTCAGAGACAAATCTCTCGCAGCGAAGAAGATCACAGTCTCTTGCTGGCAAGTATTTGCTCGGAACACAAAGATATTTCTCTCGCAACTTTCATAGAATTTTGGTTTAGCATCAGAGAATCAAAGTTTCGAACGCTACACCCCTCTTAATAGTACGGTGGTCCTGTGACTCAATAAAGAGAAGAAAACCAACGAAATAAATGCTACGTCTTCCCTTCATCTTTAAACTTCTTGGTTGCAGTGACTTCCTTCGGACGGGCACCAAACTAATTGCTTCACACCAGCAATTTTTGAGGGGTCACTCTTGTTATCATAATCTTTGGTGATAACCTTCACTGCCATGTAGGAGATTATCTTCGGCGTTTGAATCAAACTCCTCTTGATTCCAGGGACCTATTACTCTGTGTGCACTAGCAAACACACAAGTCCCATACTGTTTATGTCAACAAGCTCCAAAACATAAGGAGGCAAATTATTGCACCAACAATCTCCCCCTTTTTGGACGATTGTTGACAAAACAGATAATCATCGAAGTGAAGATAGATAAGTGAAAATTAATTCAAACAAGAGTGAATAAGTGTTACTTTGCTCGATGATGAAATAGAATCCCCCTAAATGTATGCAGGAAAAAAGATATGATATTAATTCTCCTGCAAGTATTGAAGTATACAGAGGAAATTTCAAACATTCGAGTCAATGATTCACATTGATGACATATAATCCATCGAGATTGTAGTGCAATCATTCATAACTTTCGATAATAATCCCACCTGCAAAACAAATGCTTCGAGAGAAATAGTGCATCAGGTGGGGTTATTAACATTACAGCACATAAGTTTTAAAACTTAGAGCGGATAAGCTTAAACCATAAGTTTAAAAGTGTCAAAAGGGCATAGAAAGCAAATCTATCAAGACTCGATGTAATTCTCCCCTTTTTGTCAACTAGTGTCAAAAAGGTGACGAATAACATGAGTGCAAAAGCGCAGAACTTGGTTCACTCGGTGGCATCTCCAGAACTGTCCGAGGTCATTTTGTCTTTGGAGGTGACTGTATTGGCTTCGTCTTCAGCAACAGTGGATTTTCCTTCAGGGACAACAACTTGGGGTTGAGAGGACGATGTCACATCTGGGGCAGCCACATGAGGAACACGTGATAGCACATTGCCTTCGGTAGGTTTCACAGTCGGTGAGGTGGCTTCAGATTCTTCAAGAAGTTTGCGAAGCTTGAGATGCAGAAGATCAGTAGTTGGCTCACGAACAGGAAGAGGAGGGGTACGCCAATCTTGGAAATCTTCAATAGTGAAGCCTTTGTCAATATAGTCATAGAGCTCTTTGAGATTGACATTAAGGAGTTGTTTCTCGGTAAAGAACTTGCGAAGCAATTTCCAGAGCCTCTTCTAGATTTCATATGCAATCAGATGCATGAGTCTTGTGCGATTGTTAAGGGCATTTAACTCGGAGGCGAGATGTTCTTTTTCGCGTCGATCCTCAGCAATATGTTGCAGCAGCAGTTGTTGTGTATGCAAACTAACTTCGAGTTGCGATGGAGGTTGAGGCATAATCTTTGGATCGCGCTGAGGTAGACGTGGCCCGTCGAACTTCTTGTGATAATCGTGAGGGCTTGACGCGGGCGATTTACCCAAAGAAATATCTTCCATGACTTGGAAGGTATCGTGAACTGGAGGTATGAAGCACTTATGACTTTCCTTCGCCAGATACTCTGTGCGCATGGCATGATCAATAATTTTCTGGATCCATGGAGCGAACACTTTGACGCAGAAAGGATATTGTGCAGAATCCTTCAGAATACGCAGAAACATATCCTCAACATCAAAGGTATACAACTCAAAGATTGCAGAGATAGTATTCTGAAGAACATCTGAGATGGACTTGTCTGTATTCATCCCGGCCAGAGGGCAAATAGTGTAAGAGAGGAGATGAAATAGCGTCTGATTCTCGAATGTTAAGTGCTCAGGATGGGGAGGACCAGTGTAGTCACGAATCTTATCTTGATCCATGGTGCACTGAAAGGTTTCATCTGATATGAAATCAATATTGTGCACCCGAATTTCATTGTTACCATGCTCAAATCGAGGGAAACAGAAGTGCGAGACAAAATCTGTTGAAGTGCATTTGATGCGTTTTCCTTCGGTCATCCACTCCATGATCCATTTTGTGCTGTCGGATTCTTCACCAGAGATGTACTGAGTGGCATAGAACTGAAGAATAATCTCTCTGTTCCAAGGGTGCTCGAATTCGAATTCCTTGGTGAGACAGAAATCATCCAGATCTTGCAGCAACTGATTGAAGCAGCCAATAGCTCGCATAGCAGGGATGTTTGGATATTCATGCGGAAATATCTTTTGCTCTCATAGAGAACCCGAGAGTAATATATAGCCCGTTCCTTTGTCCAGAAGCGAGGCGATTCCGAAGTGCGCGACCCATTATACGGACTTTCTTGAAAGAATTAGGGATGCGCATTCCGATTGAAAAGAGGACCTTTGGCGCCAGCTCCTTTCGAGAACAAAGGCAGTTCTTCACGAGGGAATGGATATTTGAGCTCTTCTTCAGGTGAGAGAAAATCATCACCATATACAACGGAATCAGCTTGGCGAGCAGAAACCGATTTTTGTTCGGAGGGACCAACATCTGGCAAAATTGTCGCTGTGTCGAGTGATAACTTCAGTGGAGATGAAGCTGGTGGCACAATAGAGGGAGCTGCAATGGCAGTATGCAGCTGAGCAGGTTCATTCACAGTAGTCTGTTGTTGAGGTTGATCCACTGGTATTTGCTGTTGTGCTTCATGAGCCGGAGAGGCTTGGGGCATGGAGCGAGGGATTTCACCTTCCTCAGAAACATTTTGCTGGGAAGGAATATCAGCTTTAGCAGGGGAGGTCACATGCACTGATTTAGTTGGCCTTGGTGAGGGAGGAGCATCCGAGTCTTTGACTGGTGGTTGCGAAGGAATAGCTGGTTCAGGACAGTTTTCTCTCTGAGACTGAGCCTCTTGGTGTTCTGGTGACTTTTCTGTCGGAGCATGAGGTACATTTTTCTTTGCAATTTTCTTTTGATGCTTCTTATTTTCTTGAGCAGTTTGATCAATATGGCCCTTGACCAGATCATTGTTGCCAGTAGCCTCTGCTTGATGCTCAAGACAGATCTTGCAAACAATTTCATCTAGATCTGTGTGAAAGCACAATCTTCTGTTTCTGAGCAGAGTGATGGCACGGTTGATGTCTTTGTAGGAGTCTTCGAGTGCTTTAATGACAATCTTTGAAGAGGCAGATTTCATTCGACCATCAAGGTCATTTAGTTCAGCAGTGAGAGTGTTGATTTCAACTGCATCTTCTCTCATTTCTTGAACAACAGTAGGGGCCTGTGAAATAATTTTAGGAGGAATAGGCAGATAGGTCACTTCACCATCGAATGGATTGTCCACAAACTTATCAAGCTGTTCCATGATGAACTTATGATCATAGTAGTGAGGAGCATCAAACTTGGTAATAGGAGCAGTTTGCACTGGAACTTGCTTGGAAGGAGGTTTAGAAGCCAACGACTGAGCTAATGTGGGAGCAAACTTAGCAGCCTTATCCTTCGGGGCAGTATCTTGAGGATGTTTATGTTCGGTAGTAGGCGGCTTGATTTTCTTCAAGTCAGGCTTGGGAATCCGTTCGCCTGGCTGTGCAAAACTTACAGGAGCATCAACTACCAAATCCTTCAAATTTATAGCATCTGGATGAGGAGCTGTGTTCACATGCTGTTTCATAGTGACAGTGGTAGGTGGAGTTTTTCTTGCAGTGATCTTCTTCGGTGGAGCTTCTTGATCCATAGGAGCCCGAAGATCAGGCAACACTGTTAAAGTAGTGATATTCACTTGCTCGTTGAGAGTAGCAGCAACTTCTTCCTTGGTAAGCGGGGGATCATCATCATCATCCGAAGAATCATTCATTTCAAATTCATCCTCTTGCTCAGTAGTTTTCTTCTTCGGAGCACTCTTTCACTTGGATGCAGCAGCATTGGGGTCATGCTTGTGTTTAGAGCGACCTTCAGATTTTCCTTCAACCTTTTTCTTCTCTATATCATCCTTGAGAAGGCGATGGTTTTCCTCTTCACGAGCCTTTTTCTTTTCTTCCCTCTTAGCTCGCTTGACGGCATTTCGCTGATGCTTTGCAAGCTCGTCAGGATAAGATTCGGGTGTGTGAAGGGAGGAATCATGAGCATTTGGTGGAGGCGGTGGTCTCTCCTGGGGATCATTTGGCTTGATGAGAGCAATTTCCCGGCAGTCACCCCATGGTGGATGAAATGCAAAGTTTTGTGCAAACCGAGGATGAACAAATGCATAGTTGAACCATTTGCGCACTCAGTGACGCCAAACCCATCGCAGATGCTTATCTCTTTGCTGCTTTGTTTCTCTTGGAACAGTGTTATAATTATCATGGGAGATATATTCAGCTGTGTTTGTATATGGTTGTCTGCCACCCTTCTTTTTCTTCGGAGCATTCTCTTCTTGCTCGTCGGCATTTTGCTCAGTTCTTTTTTGCTTGCTGGTTGATATTCCTATCGTTGGGCCCTTGGTATTCGGTGCTTTTGATTCATCCGCTGTGCCCAAAACAACATCTTCTCCATCAGCCATGCTCACTGGTCGAGCAGAATCCGCAACTGACTGCATTAACCTATGAATAAGAATAGATGCGAGGGAAAATGGGGACAGGGTTACAATGCTCACAGCGAAGTTTTTGAGAAAAATGTTTTGAAGAAGAATTAGATGCAGACTTTGAGAGATGTTTCGGATGAAAGAAATGTGTAGAACGAACTAGTAGATTGGAATATTCTAGTTTACGTGCTAATCATTCCATTCGTACGAGACATAACACAAACCCTAGATCAGATAATTTTCGGATGTGCGGGACTTCTACAAACCACATCCGCACAAGTTACCTATCAGTAAAGATATGAGAAATGTGGTAAATGCAGATAATTTCTACCACGGACAAACTCGAGCGAGATGAATGGAAGGCTGAGATCGTACTACACATACCCTAACTCGGTGATGTGCTGCCGCTACGGCGGCACGACGAGGAAGATGATCCGCGGCGGCGAGGAATGACTCCGGCGACCTCTTTTTGGCAGCAAAGCGGCGAAGATGATCATCAGCGTCGAGCTCAAGGTGGAGCAGTGCAGTAGGGCTTCGGAAGGTGACGGTGGCGAGGAGGAGGAATGGATTTGGGGAAGGTTGCCAACGCGGTATATACATGCAAGGGGAAATAACCGCATCCGGTGAAACAGATCGGACGACCACAGTCAAAGGACTTTTGCGATTCAATGGGCCAGATAGAGTGGCAGTTGATGAAGAGCACGTGGCAACCATCATCAAAGATCGTGGTCCTGACTTGGGCGGGAAACCCCAAATTTTGGACGGCTTTCGCCAAAATGAAGTAAATTCGGAACGAATCTTTAACGTGGTCAAGGACACCAGATAAAGTATCGTTACTAGATGAAATTTGAGCATTCATAATGGAACTGCATAGACTGGAAGAGATAGTGTAGAGGGAAAAATGGTTCCTAGGCATTTCACTCAGACAAAGAAACACAAACACCCGAGAGAAAAGCTATGAGTGAAATACATTCGGACAAAACAAAATCCTTCAACCGAAAGTCAACTCAACGAAAAAAAATTTGTGGTGGCGTGACCCACCGTATAAGAACTGTATGACCCCAAGCGTCGCACAATTATCATGGCACCCAGTTAGTCTAGTTCTTCGTTAATGTATTCACTCTCAGAAAGAAAATTTTACTTTGTCAAAATTTTCAAACTCTTCGAGTGTTGTGCACCCATTCCTTTTAAGATGTGGAAGTGTTGGTACGGGTGCCGAGTCCAGCTTACTGCAAGTTTGCGGAATCCAGGATATTTAGCTCACACCGTAACACACAAAATCTTTTCTCATCGAGAGGCTTGGTGAAGATATCAGCGAGATTGTCTTCTGTATTGATGTGATTGATAACAATATCCTCTCGAGCAACATGATCACGAATAAAATGATGTCTGATGGCAATATGCTTGGTGCGAGAATGTTGCACTGGATTGTGTGCAATTTTTATCGCACTCTCATTGTCGCAATATAGAGGAATCTTCCTGACCTTGATGCCATAATCCTTCAGAGTTTGCTTCATCCATAATAACTGAGTGCAACATGCACCAGCAGCAAAGTATTCAGCCTCAGCCATAGAGAGAGAGACACAATTCTGCTTCCTTGACGACCAACATACCAAAGATCTACCGAGGAAATGGCATGTCCCCGAAGTAGATTTCCTGTCAACCAGGTCACCTGCATAATCTGAGTCTGAATATCCAACGAGATCAAACTGTGCTCCCTTAGGATACCATAAACCTAAGGTGGGAGTGTGAGCCAAATATCTTAGAATACGCTTGACCGCTTGGTGATGCGATTCTTTCGGTGCAGCTTGATAACGGGCACACATACAAACACTCAAAATAATACCAGGTCTGGATGCACATAGGTAGAGTAAAGAACCAATCATTGAACGATAAGCTTTCTGATCGTAATCCTTACCGTACACATCTACGTCTAGCTTACCATTCGTGGGCATATGAGTTTTGTAGCCCTTTAGTTTGCAATCTTGCATTTTAAACTTCTTCAGACAGTCTCTCAGATATTTCTCCTGAGATGAAAATTATATTGTCCCGTTGACGCATTTGCAGCCCGAGAAAGAACTTAAATTTACCCATCATAGACATTTGATATTTCTCGGGCATCATTCGCCCGAACTCCATGCTGCAAGCATTGTTAGTATAGCCAAAAATGATATCATCCACATAAATTTGACACACGAATAGACCACCATCAATAGCACGTGTGAAAAGAGTGGAATCAGTGGATCCTGGCTTGAACCCTTTGTCGAGCATAAACCTCTTCAAGGTGTCATACCAAGCTCGAGGGGCTTGCTTCAGCCCATATAGAGCCTTTTTCAACCTGAAAACTTTGTTAGGAAACTGAGGGTTTTCAAAGCCAGGTGGCTGCCTAACATAAACTTCCTCATCAATTACACCATTAAGGAAAGCACTTTTCACATCCATTTGATAAAGCAGGATACCATTGTAGTTTGCATAAGTGAGAAGAATACGAATTGCCTCAAGGCGAGCAACATGAGCATATGTTTCACCGAAATCAATACCTTCTACCTGTGTATACCCTTGAGCGACAAGACGTGCTTTGTTTCTCACAACAATGCCATTTTTATCTTGCTTATTTCGGAATATCCATTTTGTGTCGATGATATTGTGCTTCTTAGGATTCGGTTTATCAACCAATTCCCATACATCATTCAATTCGAATTGCACCAACTCTTCTTGCATGGCATTCATCCAATCGAGATCATTCATTGCTTCCTCATACCTGGTAGGTTCTATCAAAGAGACAAAGGAAAAACTGCCACAGTAGTTTGCCAAACGAGTGCGAGAACGAGTTGTAGGTGGATAACCTGGATTCTCGAGATCTTTGAGAATTAATGCATGGTCAACTCGATTAGCCACTCGTGGGTGAGGATTTTCATCTTGATGATCATTTTCATTTTCCTCAGCATCAACATCGGGATGAGCATTTGTGTTGCCATTATCATTAGGATTGCCATTTTGATTGGCATTTGCATTCCGGTTACCATTTGTGTTCGGAATGGCATTTTCCTCGGCAGTGGCTTGGCGTGTTCTACTTCGAGTCATGGGGGCATCATCATCGGACGAGTAAGGTACATTTCCTTCAACTGGCTTGACGCTCCCAATGTCCATTTGCCGAATAGCATCCGAAATTGGTGGTTCATCAATCACATTACGCAGGTGCTCCTTTTGGGAGCCGTTAGATTCATCAAACTGCACATTTACTGTTTCCATAACTTTCCCGTGGTGAGAGTTATAGACACGATAAGTATGCGATTTCGAGCCATAACCAAGAAGAAAACCTTCATGTGCTTTAGGTGCAAACTTGGAATTATGATTCATATCACGAATATAGCAGGGTGCACCAAAAACACGTAAATAAGAAACATTTGGTTTCTTGCCAGTGATGAGCTCATATGAAGTTTTCTTTAGGAACTTGTGAAGATAAACACGATGCATAACATGACAAACAGTGTTAATAGCATCAGCCCAGAAGCGAATAGGAGTTTTATACTCACTGAGCATTTTTCTCGCCATCTCAATAAGAGTTCTATTCTTTCGCTCAACAACTTCATTCTGTTGGGGAGTGTATGCGGCTGAGAACTCATGAGTTATACCATGTTCGTCGAGAAAATCTTTGATATGAGTATTTTTGAACTCAGTACCAGTGTCGCTTCTGACATGCTTAATTCGCACATCATATTCATTTTGGGCCTTCTTGGCGAATCTTTTGAAGATGTCTTGGGTGCAGGTTTTGTCTTTGAGAAAGTATACCCAAGTGTAACGAGAGAAATCATCAACAATAACTAGATCATAATGACTGCCTCTGGAACTTGCATAGTTTTGAGGTCCGAATAAATCCATATGAAGAATTTCCAGAGGTCTTGTTGTGGTCATGACAGTTTTTGATGAGTGATGCTTCTTGGCCAATTTACCGGTCTCACACGCAGCACACAGACGATCCTTGTCAAATTTTACATAAGGAATGCCACGGAGATGATTTTTCTTCACGAGAGTCTGCAAATTTCTCATACGTGCATGACCAAGTCTTCGGTGCCATAGCCATCCTTCGGTTGCTTTTTCAAGCAAACAAGTTTGGATTGAGGGACCCTTAGAGAAATCCACAATATATAAATTACCTTTTCTATTTCCCTCGAAGATGAAGGAATTGTCAGAGGCCATAAAGACGATGCATTTGAATATGGAAAATAGAACTAGCATGCCTAGATCACATAGCTTGCCAACTGACATAAGATTGAATCCAAGAGACTGAACAAGTAAAACATCATCAATAGTCTTGTCTCTGGATATAGCAATTTTACCTAACCCAATTACCTTTCCTTTGTTGTTGTCACCGATAGTAATATACTTCAGAGATGAAGAAGTTAAGTTGGGGTCGACAAACAATGACTTGTCTCCGGTCATATGACTAGTGCATCCAATATCCATTATCCATTTGGTACACCCAGAGACATAGTCCTGCAGAAGAATTATGCTTTCTTAACCACCCACATCTTTGTAGGTGGCTTCAAAACAAGAGAGCGAGCAGGATATGATTTCTTTCGATAACCGTAATTGTTGCTCGAAGACGTGCGAGCATAATCGAAAGAATATGCATTAAAATTCTTTCCAGACGAATGAGTATAGTGGTTGAGTGAGGTATGCATGTACTCATTCTGTCAAACTTTTTCGAGGAAGTAACGAGCATTTTGTGCCTGCATGGTTAGTAACGTAGTAACATGCAATGCTTCGATAGTTTTCCTGGGCACCCATATAGCTTTCTTTGGGGGGCCATTCCTGCTATTTGGTCCAACATAGCGAGCAACAGCCTCACCATATTGGTTTTTGAACAACTTATAGTTGTCCAGAGAATCATCAAGAGAGTATTCAGGGATAGGAGAGTCATATCCCAAAAGCAAAGTTGGATCGAGTGTTTTGCTCTTGGCTGGCACCCGCATAGTGCGAGGATATTGATCAGGTTCCCAGTAGGTGCCATTTTCATTCAGTTTCCTTTCGAAACCGATACCTTCTTTCCTGGGATTTTTGTGAAGAATAGATTTCTTCAAAACATCACAAAGGGTTTGATGCCCTTTGAGAGACTTGAACAAACCTGTCTGAATAAGATCCTTCAACCTAGCATTCTCATCAGACACAGAAGCATTTTCCACGACAGAGGGGTTAGCATCCACCGAAGATTCAGCATTTGATTCAGCATTGCTACGTTCAAGGCATTTTAAGCAAGGCGGAACAAACACTTCAGGTTTCTCTTTGAGTTATTGGGTGGGAAGAGAATTTTCTCTGATAAAGTCATCATGAGCCTCTCTCAGTGACTCGAGTTCCTGTTTCCTTTTCAGGTAATCATAAGTCAATCTCTCATGGTCGACTGAGAGAAAATCATGACGATTTGATAGTTCTTTCATTCGTGACTTGAGAGCGGAATACTCTTCTGTCAACGACTGATTTTTCTCCATCTCCTCAACCAACAACCCTTCAGATTTCCCGAGGGTTTGCTCAATTTTCTCAAGAGAGTTTTGTTGTATATTAGCAATTTTGATCAGTTTAGCATGGTCATCCTCATCCGAAGAATATTGATCACTGGAGTGAACCTTGTGATGTTTGGAGGATACCTTTTCTTTCGAAGCTTTGGCCATGAAGCAGTAGGCAGGAGATTCGTCATCACTTGAATGTTTCTCGAAGAAGTTTGATGCAGGGGTGGAGGCACATGCTATACCAGCCATGCCGAAATCAGAATCCTCATCGGATTTATCAACTTCTTCGGAGTCAGATGACTCTTCTTCATTGGAGTCCATCTCCTTGCCGATGTATGCCTTGGCCTTGCGAGAGGTATTCTTGCAGTTGGAGGAGGACTTGGAGGGATTCCTTGAGGAAGATCTTGATGAAGACTTGGAGGAAGAGCTGTCCTTCTTCTTGAAGAACTTCTTCGTTTTCTTCTCATCATCGGAGTCATAGTTCTTGCTCTTGCCTTTGCTATGGTTATTTCCTGAATCATATCTTCCACTGGCACGGATTTCAGCTTCCTAAAGAGGGTAGTCCAAAATGAAATGTCCTGGCTTTCTGCACTTGAAGCAGGTGTAATCTCCAGTAGGTTTAGATGAAGATTTTGAACTGCTAGACTTGCCGGATCCTTTCTTCTGAAACTGGTTCTTCCTGTGGAGGCACTGGAATCTTTTCATGAGTAATGTGAGATCTTTGCTGGTCCTTTCTAGGTCATCTGAATCTTCTTCGGCATTTCCTTCAGAGGAAGAATCAGACACAGCCTTGAGAGCATGACTTTTGCGGTGACTTGAGCCATAAAGATCTCTCTTTTCTTCTTCTTGTTCCTCGTGGGTGTTTAGCCTTCCCATGATATCAGCAGAGTCGAGATATTTGAAATCAGCCCATTCCCTAATCATCAGAACTAGTGTGTCGACTGAGCTATCAAGAGATCGGAGCAATTTCTTCAAAACTTCATGATCAGTGATATCTTTCGCGCTGAGACCTTGCAGCTCATTTGCGATGTCACTCAGACGATCAAAAGTTTGCTGACAGCTTTCATTTCTGATTCGCTTGAACCGATTGAATTTCGCCCGAAGAGTATCAATGTGAGCTTCTTTCTGAGTTGAAACACCCTCATTAATCTTCTCGAGAATGTCCCACAGTTCCTTTGTAGTTTCACACTGACGATAGCGAAGAAATTGAGCACGAGAGAGATGGCCACCAATTTCATCTTTAGCTTGAGCATCCAACTGAATGAGTCTCTTCTCGCGGTCAGTGGGGACCTGGGGCACTTCAACCGTGACTCCATTCTGCACCACGTTCCACATATCATCATCAATAGCTCTGAGACGAATCTTCACCTTCTCTTTTGAGAAGGGATAGTCCGTCCCATCGAAGATGGGAATCTTGAGATGCGACTTGTAGCTCACTGAAGACATACTTAAACTCCAAGGTGGTTAGACCAAAATGAGCAGAGTCAAGGAGTACCTGGCTCTGATACCAATTGTAGAAACGAAGTATGTCTACCAAAGGGGGGTTGAATGGGAGTTTTAAAATTTCTTTCAGAAATGTCAAAACTCTCGGAACCTAGCAGCGGAACGAAAAAGAACAGTGTACACTGAGCGAATACAAACTACTGGAATGGAAACTAAAGCATGCATCAAGACAAATCACATGACTGAATCAGTTCGAATGTAAAGAGGAGGAGTAGAGGTAACCAGTGATGCTCGATGGTGACAAGAAATTTGGTAGACCAGTTCGTCCTTCTGCACAAGGACTACATCTGGTTGGAGGGGTTGTGATTTAACACAGAAGATAAACTCTCTTCGCCCTATTCTCCTTGAGAATTGGTTCGTCAACCAATGTCGGTCACTCGTGGTAGATACTTGAGGCGATCTCCAAACCTTTATAGTCTTCTTCTTCGAGAACCACAATTACTCTTGGTCTCTGAAGAAATTGACACCTAACCGTCTAGACAGTTTGCAGCTCTCAAGAGTAATAGGCGGAGCGTACTGGACTTAGATTTGAGTGATGCTGAACCACTTTCTAATTTTTTGACTCTAGGGGTTTTCTCTTGGTGGATTTAAACTCAAATCACTCAGGAGAGGGGGTTGCTCAATAATCTTCTCACAATCAAATGGAGCAGCCACCGGACAACGCCGGTGCGGGTTGGCTATTTATAGCCGTAACCTTCCCTGGTGGGAAATGACCATTTTGGACACGCGGTCCAGCCAATGGCCAACCGACACATTCACAATGGTCGGATTTTGGGGCAACGGTAACATTACTTCAGGACCAAGTAATGCTAACTCCTCGGTCAGAGACAAATCTCTTGCAGCGAAGAAGATCACAGTCTCTTGCTGGCAAGTATTTGCTCGAAACACAAAGAGATTTCTCTCGCAACTTTCATAGGATTTGAGTTTAGCATCAAAGAATCAAAGTTTTGTATGCTACACCCCTCTTAATAGTACGATGGTCCCGTGACTCAATAAAGAGTAGAAAAACAATGAAATAAATGCTACGTCTTCACTTCGTCTTCAAACTTCTCGGTCGCAGTCACTTCCTTTGGACGGGCACTGAACCAATTGCTTCACGTCAGCAATTTTTGAGGGGTCACTCTTGTTATCATAATCTTCAGTGATAACCTTCACTGCCACGTAGGAGATTATCTTCGGCGTTTGAATCAAACTCCTCTTGATTCCAGGGACTTGTTACTCTGTGTGCACTAGCAAACACATAAGTCCCATACTATTTATGTCAACAAGCTCCAAAACATAAGGAGGCAAATTATTGCACCAACACGTAGGCCGAGTATAGGACTCTAGAGGCAGCCTCCGCTCTCCGTTCTATATACAGTGTGGTTCTCTATCCTGGTTGTTCCCATGTCTTCATCTACGAACCATGCAGCTTTTTGCTGTCTAGTACAAGTGTGACTGTGTTGTGAATTATGTGATAGAGAATCGAATTAGAGATTATGTATATGCGTCTGTTTGATGCCAGCCCCGATTACTAGTTGCCATTGAAGTATGAAGGTATAATGCTATCTTGCAATGGATACTTGGTTGTACGTGAGCCATATTTTTGTGCTTGTATGCTGGATGAAGGCATAGGCACGTAGTTTTGTTTGTCAAACTTTCACTTTCTTCTACCGTTGGTTGGTGCTTGGTGATTTGGCAGTATGGTGTATTCTTTTGTACATGTCTGCCATATTATTTGTTGAGATGCGAATACTGATTACTCGGCCATGTCTTTGTACATGTTTCTATCTTTTTATTGGAGTATTTATTGCTAAATATGTAATTAATTCCAAGTAAATGGTCAGGGAGAAATGGTTTGGTTTTTGCGGCAAGGACTTGGCTGTTGTCCATTACAACACACTACATGAACTATATAGTGTCTTCATCTTCAGTAATTTCATTAAGTTAATGCCTTTGTTGATAGAATTTCAAGCCATATAAAGTGTTATCATCTTTGGTATTCTCATTAAGTTGATGTATATGATGCAGTGCTCATGTATGTTTTGCCTGGGTGTAGGTTCCTTGCGTTCCTGTGATATACGGTCAGAAGAGCTCCTTGTATATTGAGCAACCATGGTGGGGTCGATAGTGGCATCACCGCCATCTCCACATCGGGACTGCCCTACAGAAATCCTCGATGGAGATGTTGTCTCTGCACCGCCTCCCTCACATGCTGAAGCTATTGTTTCTCCATTCCTTCCCTCCTTGATTGGAGCTGATATTTCATCACCGTCCGCTTCAGCAATGGCTCCTGCAACCTTGTCGCACCCTTTCCTCTCCTCCAAGAACAAAGGGCATGCGTCCAAGAACAAAGGGCATGCGTCAACTGAAGAAGTCAATGCAGCTACAATACTTTGCTCCCTTGTCCCAATGACCCAAGATCCTCACCAAGGTACATGTGGCTCCCTTGCCTTTTAATCCTGATGGGTCATCTACTCTCTGTGTGTAATAGTAGCTTGGACAGAGAGAGGGTCAACTGAGATAGTGCTTTGGAATAGTACATATGTTTACATACTTGAGAGATTGAGAAAAGATGGAGACTGGTTATGTATACTACTAGATGTAGAGATGGAAATGAAAATGTGAACTTGTATATTATTTGCAATTGGGCCCAGTATTGTTTGCAACCAGATGCAAATTAATTGGAAAATGTGCTCTTACTTATGCATTATTTGTATGACTGAAAACAGGTTACTCAGGAGAAAAGCAAAGACTCCCAAAACCCCCACCAAAGAAGAGGCTGAGGTCACCGTTAGTGGTGCCCATAGTGGGATCCCCAGGGGTTAATGTCATGTTATCTCAGGCATCTCCAAGATTAGGTGTGAAATGGTCGTCGCCAACACTACCTCAGATTCCTCGTTAGTTTTAATGACTATTCTGCACACACGTTAAGTTTTAATGTCAATTGTGCGCATATCTCAAATGTCTTGGCATAACTTAAATATGAAATCTGGAATGATTACGATCCTGTGTATGATGGCAACAAATTCAAGGAAGCCCATTGTAAACATGGCAAGAGAGTTTTTGTGGTTACAAGAGCATCTGGTACTAGTCAATGCATTAGGCATTTGTTAGTTTGTGAGGAAAGAGCCAAGTTCAATGAGTTTCTCGACTCAGTTAAATCAGTCATGCCACAACCTAATCCAAATAGTCTAGAAAAATGGAACTATGACCCCGAGAGAGCTCATTGGGAGTTGGTGAGGATGATTGTTGTGCATGAATTGCCATTCTCCTTCGTGGAATATGATGGATTTAGGCAATTTGTGCGTAGTCTGAATCCCACATTTGAGGTGGTGTATAGGACGACAATAAGAGTTGATTGCCTCATGCTATTTCATGAACGAAGGACAAAGCTTCGAGAGGTTATACATAACTTAACCTCTCGTGTGTCTTTAACCACTGACATGTGGACTTCAAGTTAAGCCAAGCCGTGAGCTATATGTGTATAACATGCCATTTTGTTAGTGCGAACTAGAAATTGCAGAAAAGGGTGATTTGGTTTTCTGAGGCACAAACACCACACGATGGAACAAATTTATTTAATATCATGCAATATTGGGGTTTGCCAAAGAAGATTTTCTCCATTACGCTAGACAATACATCAAATAATAACTCGTGTGTGAGGTACATCAAATCCAATCTGCTAGGAAAGAATTTCCTAACTTGTAAAGGAGATCTTTTACATGGTCGATGTGCATCCCATGTGATCAACCTTATTGTCCAAGATGGGTTGGAGATTACTTGCAAGCCAGTGGATAATATTAGGGAAAGCATCAAGTTTGTTAGAAGGTCCCCCACTCAGACACAGAAATTTAAGGAAATAGTTGCATAAGAAGGCATTGCTTGCAAAAAGAATATATCTCGTCGTCACACGGTGGAATTCAACGCATAGTTGATGATCAAAACAACCCTAGAGTATAGGAGAACATTCACCGCTATGAAGTTGCAAGACACAACATTTACATGTCAACCTACAAATATTGAATGGGAAACGACAGAATTTGTTTGCAGCTTGTTAGAGGTTTTCCTCGACGCAACTATGGTGGTATCTGGTACACTATATCCAACAGCTCATTTGTATTTCCACCAACTTTGGAAAATTCATCTAACATTGCAAAGAGAGGCCAACCATATGGATATTGTCATCAAATCTATGGTTGAAGCAATGCAAGAAAAGTTCTTGAAGTATTGGAAGTTGTCATACTCGATCCAAGGTACAAGTTCAAATTCTTGGAGTTTTGCTTGAAATCTGGACTTGAAAGTGAAGCAATGAGATATGTTGCTAAAGTGAAGACAACATTCAAAGATCTATTTGTTGATTATTTTGTGCATGAGGGTGACTCAAATATGGGAAATGATCAAGGAACCAGCAATGTTGGTACAAGGACTGATAGCCCATGGGATCAATGGAACAAACATGTTGAGCAACATAAAAAAAATTGAGCAAAGCTGAATGAACATGATATTTACCTAAAAGATGATGTTTGCCCACAAGAAGATGGCTTTGACATACTATGTTGGTGACAAATGCACACAAGTACCCCATAGTATCTCAGATAGCAAAGGATGTATTGGTTGCACCTGCATTTTCTGTAGCATTGGAGTCAGCCTTCTCCACCGGAGGAAGAATACTGAGTGACTACAGGAGCAGAATGATAGAAACCACTGTAGAGGCATTAATCTGTCTACAAGACTTGATGCGACCTCGCGGTAACAAACTCTCTTTTTAGTGATATTTAGCATTCTTTGGTGTTATGATGATAAAACTTGAACATTTTTTCTCATTCCAGGAACTAATTATGTTGGCATGATAATAAACGATGTTATTTATGGAACACATGCTGGTATTGAAGCTCACTAATTGTAGCATTAGGTAAGCCTAATCTTGAAATACTTATTAGTTTTTGAATCTTTGTAACATTATCATCTTTCAATCTTGATGGTTGTGTTCCGTCCTCATGGCTGTGTGGTGGTGTTTGTGTAATTCTTATGATCTAGAAAAATATTAGTTTTTGACATTCACACTAGCTCATGCCACCAGTTCTGTTTCTGTGGCCAAGTTGAGAAGTTCTTTATATAACAATTGAAGTAAATTCTTTGTTGCACCTATTGACATATGCACTACAAAACTGTATAATGGTAGTTCTAGTGCATTGATGTAGGGCAGTTTTTCTCAAGGTGAGATACATGAATAGTTCTGTTTCTGTACCCATGAGATATGATGGCATCATTCTGTTGCATATTATTGTGACTGGCTTCTAAGTTTGTCGATTGTGAATGCAACTATTTGAGTTATGAGAAGTAGCATATTGTACTGGTTTGAATTAATAGTTTTCTAGATCACTTGTACCTTTGTCAGACCTTGACAAGTTTTCTAGAATGTACATTAATTCTTGAAACTCTTGCCTATTTGTACATTAATACTTTGAAACTCTTTCCTATGTAGGTGGTGCAATAAGTTTCATGAACCAGAGGTTGGAGATTTCTAGTGAAAGAGATGCTTAATGGACATCACTTATACTAATCTGGAACATGTTTTGGGTCTAGTTGTATTATGATTATCAGTCACTTTCATATCAAGGGTGCCCTGGTTTAGCTGTAGTAGTTAATTAAATTCATGCTATCTGGTTGAATTCACTGAATGAGCAACATGTTTCAGAATTCAGACTATTCTCCAGGAGAATTCATTGTATTTTTCTGTCATTTCAGAACTTCTCCTATTGTACACTGTCTTTCAGAGAATGTTACTGAATGTTATTTCAAAACTTTTCCTACGGCAGAAAAATTCACTGAATGTTTCAACATCATTTTCTGTCACTTCAGAACTTGTCCTATTGTACATTGTCTTTCAGAGAATGTTACTGAATGTTACAGAGGTGGCCTGGTTTAGCCTGTTACCGAATGAGCAAATGATACATGCGGCTACCTAGCGGGTCTGTAGTAGTAGGAAAAGCTAGCTCACGTGGGACTGTGCATGTTTGATACATTTTGTGCTGCATGGCAGGTCTCTATGGGCACATGCGGGCTATCGCATTGTGCGCTAAAATTCAAGTGGCCTAAAGGCAAACATGTGCGGTGGCCGCCAGAAAAGCTAGCTCCCGCTTTGCTGGTTGGTGAGCAGCCGCCTCTCGCCCCGCCTGCAATCTGAGTGAGAACCAAGGTTATCAAACCAATAGGAGAACCAAGCAAATGCCTAGTTAACAACACCTACACACAAGAGCAAATACTTGCACCCAACGCGGGCAAGAGGGTTGCCAATCCCCTTAAACTCGTTACTTACAAGGATTAAATCTGATAGTGATAGATAGATAAATTGCAAAGTAAAATAAAAGTAAATAAATTGCAGCAAGGTATTTTTGGTTTTGTAATGTGGTAAAAGTAGACCAGGGGCCAGAGTTTTCACTACTGGCTTCTCTCTTGTAAAGATAGCATACGGTGGGTAAACAAATTACTGTTGGGCAATTGATAGAAAACCGCATAGTTACGATGTTATTCATGGCAATGATCATGCATATATGCATTACATCTGTGACAAGTAGTCCGAAACAATTCTGCATCTACTACTATTACTCCACCCATCGACCGCTATCCATCATGTATCTAGGATATTAAGTTCATAACAAATAGAGTAACGCATGAAGTATGATGACATAATATAGACAGAATAAAACAAAGCAATATAATTGAACCCTGTCGTTTTATCCTTAGTAGCAACAATACAAATACGTGCCTCGCTACCCCTACTGTCACTGGGTGAGGACACCACAAGATTGAACCCACTACAAAGCACCTCTCCCACTGAAGATAAATCAATCTAGTTGGCCAAAATAAACGGATAGATCGAGGAGAAATACAAAGCTGTAATAATCATGCATAATAAAGTTCAGAAAAGACACAATTACTTTCAATGGATAATCTAATCATAAACCCACAATTCATCGGATCCAAACAAACACAACGCAAAAGAAGATTACATTGGATAGAACTCCATGGAGATCATAGAAAACATTGTATTGAAGATTGGTGAGAAAGAAGAAGCCATCTAGCTACTAGCTATGGACCCGTAGGTCTGTGATAAACTACTCACACATCATCGGAAGGCAGCAAGGTTGATGTAGAAGCCCTCCGTGATCGATTCCCCCTCCGACAGAGTATGGAAAAAGACCTTCAGATGGGATCATGGAAGGACAGAGGCTTGCAGCGGCGACAAAGTTGTTTCTGGTTCGTCTCTGTCGGTTTTTAGATTTTAGGGAATTTATGGAGTTGGAATTAGGTCAAACGGAGTTGCGTGGGACCCACGAGCTCAGGTGGCGCGCTTCCCCTGGGGCACGCCGTGTTAGCTCATGGCTCTCTCGTAAGTCTTCTAGCCTACTCTCGAACGTTCTAGGGCCCCTTCTGGTCCAGAAAAGATCACCGAAAAGTTTCATTGTGTTTGGACTTTGTTTGGTACTGATTTTCTGAAAAGTCAAAAACAAGCAAAAAAAAAACCAGCAACTGGCACTGGGCACTGAGTTAATAGGTTAGTCCCCAAAAATGATATAAAATTACATATAAAGTATTTAATATTTATAATATAATAGCATGAAACAATCAAAAATTATAGATATGCTGGAGACGTATTAGCGTGATGATGGCAATTTAGTTTGTAAGAAGGGCAATTTTCTGACAAAAAAATAAACTGAAACGGATTTGCCATGCTCACCAACTCCACATGCCATCCTTGTTCCTCGAAGAACATAATTTGTCATGAAAAACATTCGATTTGTCATAGTAAAAAATTTGACGTCATATTTGTAGTGGAGTCCTAGATGATTATTAGAGTCATTGGTAAATTTATGAACATCTTTGGAGGCATCCAAGTGTATGGTTTGTTAACTTTTGTCAGTGGGCGTCATCCAACTGTATGTTTCATGGTACAATACTCTTTATGTCATTTTATTGATTGTGATAAGAACCGGGGAGGAATTAGGGTAAACAGCCATAAATCCTTTGGTTCTTCTATGATTCATTTGGAGAAAAAGTAGCTCAATTTTTTGTTATTAAACTTTTGTATCTCCTTGAGAAGGCCTAGTACCACCATAGTTTGAAAAATGGGACCGGACCGAAAAAACCCGGAACCAGCGACCCCATTGGGTTTTTGAGTGTCGTGGACCGTTCGTGCAATCGAACCGAAAAAACCATGCGTGCAATCCAACCGGAAAAAATCGCTCGAACAGGCTGTTTTTTGTAAAAAAAACGGTGAACCGGGCAGTTTTTATAAAACTGGGCAGTTCAATATCATTTTCAGAAAATCCCATCAATTCACTTCTTTTTTATGAACAAGCTAGGAGTAGAAAGGGAAAAGAGGAAAACACCATGCTTTGTAGGGTTTCGGACGAAACACTTGATTAGTTAGCTCGTTTCTCCTGTCTCCCCCTGATACATCTCTAATGTATCTACAATTTTTTATTGTTTCATGCTATTATGTTATCTCTTAGATACTTTATACGCAATTTAAATTATTTTTTGGGGCTAACCTATTAACTCAGTGCCCAGTGCCAGTTGCTATTTTTTGCTTGTTTTTGACTTTTCAGAAAATCAGTACCAAACGAAATCCAAACATGATGAAACTTTACGGTGATTTTTTCTGGACCAGAAGGGACCCTAGAATGTTCGGGAGGAGGCCAGAAGACTTACATGAGAGTCATGAGCTCACACGACGCGCCCCCAGGGGGCGCCATCTAGGCTCATGGTTCCCAGGCAGCTCCTTTTGACATAATTCCAACTCCATAAAATCCCTAAAATCACACAACCACTAGAGACAAACCAGAAACAACTTTTTTGACGCTGCAAGCTTCTATTCTTCCGTGATCCCATCTGGAGGCCTTTTCCGGTTCTCTGCCGCAGGGGGAATCGATCATGGAGGGCTTCCACATCAACCTTGCTGCCTTCTGATGATGTGTGAGTAGTTTAACACAGACCTATAGGTCCATAGCTAGTAGCTAGATGGCTTCTTCTTTCTCTCTGATCTTCAATACTTCCATGATCTCCATGGAGTACTATCCGATGTAATCCTGTTTTGCGGTGTGTTTGTTGGGATCCGATGAATTATGGGTTGATGATCAGACTACTCATTAAAAGTAATTGAGTCTTTTCTAAACTTTATTATGCATGACTATTATAGCTTTGTATTTCTCTCCGATCTATCGGTTTAGTTTGGCCAACTAGATTGATTTATCTTCAGTGGGAGCGGTGTTTGTAGCAGGTTCAATCTTGCGGTCTCCTCACCCAGTGACGGTAGGGGTAGCGAGGCACGTATTTGTATTGTTGCTACTAAGGATAAAACGATGGGGTTCAATCATATTGCTTTGTTCTATTCTGTCTACATTATGTCATCATACTTCTTGCGCTACTCTCTTTGTTATAAACTTAATACCCTAGATGCATGCTGGATAGCGGTCGATGGGTGGAGTAAGAGTAGTAGATACAGAATCGCTTCGGTCTACTTGTCACGGACGTAATGCCTATATGCATGATCATTGCCATGAATAACATCCTAACTATGCACTATTCTATCAATTGCCCAACAGTAATTTGTTTACCCACCGTATGTTATCTTTTTGAGAGAAGCCTCTAGTGAAAACTTTGGCCCCTGGGTCTACATTTTTTACTTTGCAATTTATCGATCTATACCTATCAGAGTTAATCTTTGCAAGTAACGAGTTTAAGGGGATTGACAACCTTCTTGCCCGCGTTGGGTGTAAGCATTTGCTCTTATGTGTAGGTGTTGTTGACTAAGCATTTGCTTGGTTTTCCTTTTGGTTCGATAACCTTGGTTCTCACTGAGGGAAATACTTATCCGCTACTATATTGCTTCACCCTTCATCTCCGGGGAAAATCCCAACACAGCTCAAAAGTAGTACCCCTCACCTTATCGGGCGCTGCCTGCACCCATACCCCGCGCGACATCCCTTCCCCGCGCCCATCTTGGCCTCGCCACCACTCCCTCTGTCTCTCGCCACCCTGCGGCGTCCCTCCCACATCCCACCGTCTCGCGCCAGTGCGCCACCACTGCTGATGGCTAGGGCCGCCGCCGCCTGGTCCAGGGCCTCCATCTGCTTGAGTCCAGTCGTCCCATAGGCCTGTTGGAAATATGACCTAGAGGCAGTAATATTTGTATTATTATATTTCCCTATTCATAGTTAATAGTCTATATTTCATGCTATAACTGCTATAATCCTGGAATATGCGATTCAGTGGAAAACTCATATGCACGTGTGAAATGATAAACGGTAAACAATAGTTTCCCAGTCTCGCCTCTAAGACTGGCTCAAGTGTTGTTGATGATCGCATTTTCCGGATCTTAGGATATCGTTAAGTGTAACGATAGTCCTAAAACAACATTGAGGGTATGATGTCAGAAGAACGATCATATTGAATCGACCCAATACTTGTGTGTTATACATTGTGATTATATCGTCTGAAATCATGTGTTATAACATGGAGTGTTAGCATGTGTTTTAGTTCCTCAGACCATGAGTGTCTCGGTCACTTCCTACCAGACGATGGGCTTTGGGGTTGCTCAAACGTCATCTGTAACAAGGTGATCATAACGACAACTTCCAGGTTCACCGGAAAGTTTGACAAGTGACCGGATAGCTCAAGAGTGGGATTTGCTCCTCCGACGATGGAGATATATTCTTAGGGCCCTCTCGGTGTGAAGTCATCGATCATCGTCTGGACAGACACAGGTGACTACATCACGGGGATGCCGGAACACGTCAACGAGAAAGAAGAACAAAACCAGTAACGGGAGTGCTACTTCTTGAGCTTGCGTTGGTTTTTCCCTTGAAGAGGAAAGGGTGATGTAGCAAAGTAGAGATAAGTATTTCCCTCAGTTAGAGAACCAAGGTATCAATCCAGTAGGAGGTACAAGCAAGTCCCCAATCTATGCACCTGCACAAACAATCAAACACTTGCACCCAACGCGATAAAGGGGTTGTCAATCCCTTCACGATCAATTGCAAAGGTGAGATCTGATAGAGATAGGTATATAAGATTGCCAAAACGTAAAACAAAATAAAACTAAATAAATTGCAGCAAGGTATTTTTGGTATTTTTGATGTATAGATCTGAAAATATATGATGGAAAATAGACCCGGGGGCCATATGTTTCACTAGAGGCTTCTCTCTTGAAGGCAAATAATACGGTGGGTGAACAAATTACTGTCGAGCAATTGATAGAAAAGCACAAAGTTATGATGATATCCAAGGCAATGATTATGCATATAGGCATCACGTCCGTGTCAAGTAGACCAAAATGATTATGCATCTACTACTATTACTCCACACATCGACCGCTATCCAGCATGCATCTAGAGTATTAACTTCATAAAGAACGGAGTAACGCCTTAAGTAAGATGACATGATGTAGAGGGATAAACTCAAGCAATATGATGAAAACCCCATCTTTTTATCCTTGATGGCAACAATACAATACGTGCCTCGCTACCCCTACTATGTCACTGGGTGAGGACACCGCAAGGTTGAACCCAAAACTAAGCACCTCTCCCATTGCAAGAAATACCAATCTAGTTGGCCAAACCAAACCGATAATTCGAAGAGAAATACAAAGATATCAAATCATGCATATAAGAATTCAGAGAAGATTCATATAATATTCATAGATAATCTGATCATAAATCCACAATTCATCAGATCTTGACAAACACACCGCAAAAGAATATTACATCGGATAGATCTCCAAGAACATCAAGGAGAACATGGTATTAAGAATCAAAGAGAGAGAAGAAGCCATCTAGCTACTAGCTATGGACCCGTATGTCTGAGGTAAACTACTCATGCTTCATCGGAGAGGCAATAGGGTTGATGTAGATGCCCTCTGTGATCGAATCCCCCTCTGGCAGATCGCCGGAAAAGGCCCCAAGATGGGATCTCACGGGAACAGAAGGTTGCGGCAGTGGAAAAGTATTTTCGTGGCTCTCTTCTAGGGTTTTGGAATATATGTGAATATATAGGACGAAGAAGTAGGTCGGTGGACTCCCGAGCGGGCCACAAGCCAGGGGGCGCGCCCCTAAGGCTTGTCGTCACCTCGTGGGTCTTCTGACTTCGACTCCAAGTCTCGTAGGTGTCTTCTGGTCCAAGAAAAATCATCGTAAAGTTTTATTCCGTTTGGACTCCGTTTGATATTCCTTTTCTGCGAAACTCAAAAACAAGGAAAAAAACAGAAACTGGCACTGGGCTCTAGGTTAATAAGTTAGTCCCAAAAATAATATAAAATAGCATATTAATGCATATAAAACATCCAAAACAGATAATATAATAGCATGGAACAATAAAAAATTATAGATACGTTGGAGATGTATCAAGCATCCCCAAGCTTAATTGCTGCTCGTCCTCGAGTAGGTAATTGATAAAAACAGAATTTTTGATGTGGAATGCTACCTAACATATTTATCTTGTAATTTTCTTTATTGTGGCATGAATGTTCAGATCCATAAGATTCAAAACAAAAGTTTAATATTGACATAAAAACAATAATACTTCAAGCATACTAATAAAGCAATCATGTCTTCTCAAAATATCATGGCCAAAGAAAATTATTCCTACAAAATCATATAGTCTGGCTATGCTCCATCTTCATCACACAAAGTATTAAATCATGCACAACCCCGATGACAAGCCAAGCAATTGTTTCATACTTTTGATGTTCTCAAACTTTTTTAACTTTCACGCAATACATGAGCGTGAGCCATGGATATAGCACTATAGGTGGAATAGAATATGGTGGTTGCGGAGAAGACAAAAAGAAGGAGATAGTCTCACATCAACTAGGTGTATCAATGGGCTATGGAGATGCCCATCAATAGATATCACTGTGAGTGAGTAGGGATTGCCATGCAACGGATGCACTATAGCTATAAGTGTATGAAAGCTCAAAAAGAAACTAAGTGGGTGTGCATCCAACTCGCTTGCTCACGAAGACCTAGGGCACTTTGAGCAAGCCCATCATTGGAATATACAAGCCAAGTTATATAACAAAAATTCCCACTAGTATATGAAAGTGACAAAATAGGAGACTCTCTATCATGAAGATCATGGTGCTACTTTGAAGCACAAGTGTGGAAAAAGGATAGTAGCATTGCCCCTTCTCTCTTTTCTCTCATTTTTTTTATTTTGGGCTCTTTTTTTTCATTTTTTTCTCTCTTTTTTATTCGTCCGGGGTCTCATCCCGACTTGTGGGGGAATCATAGTCTCCATCATCTTTCCTCACATGGGACAATGCTCTAATAATGATGATCATCACACTTTTATTTACTTACAACTCAAGAATTACAACTCGATACTTAGAACAAAAATATGAATCTATATGTATGCCTCCAGCGGTGTACCGGGATGTGCAATGATCAAGAGAGACATGTATAAAAAATATGAATGGTGGCTTTGCCACAAATACGATGTCAACTACATGATCATTCAAAGCAATATGACAATGATGAAGCGTGTCATAATAAACGGAACGGTGGAAGTTGCATGGCAATATATCTCGGAATGGCTATGGAAATGCCATAATAGGTAGGTATGGTGGCTGTTTTGAGGAAGGGTTATGGTGGGTGTAGTGGACGGGAGAAAGTTGCGCGGTACTAGAGAGGCTAGCAATGGTGGAAGGGTGAGAGTGCATATAATCCATGGACTCAACATTAGTCATAAAGAACTCACATACTTATTGCAAAAGTCTATTAGCTATCGAAAAAAAATACTACACGCATGCTCCTAGGGGGATAGATTGGTGGGAAAAGACCATCGCTCATCCCCGACCGCCACTCATAAGGAAGACAATCAATAAATAAATCATGCTCATCACATAACGGTTCACCATACGTGCATTGTCGGGGATATCGTGCGACATATGCCAGGGGGTGGTTTATCATGGATGGGGACAAGAGTACGTCGCCGGGCTCTAGAAGCGGGAGTGAGCGAGACCGCATACGCCTGCGAATCTTACCCAGGTTTGGGGCTCTCCTAGGAGATAACACCCCTAGTCCTGCTCTGCGGGGTCTCCGCATGATGACTATGATCGACAAAGTAGCTACAAGCTTGCTCCTTGAGCTGTTTCGGCTCTAGGTGGGAGAAGGGCAAGGCTAGCTCTACTCCTCTCTCTACGTGAGTGTATGTGAATGGCGTGGGTGATGAACCGGACCCCTTGCATGGGTGAGCCTGCGGGGTTTATATAGGCCTACCCCCCAGGGGTACAATCGTAATTCGGCCGGGTGTAGGACCCGGCCGTCAGCGTCTCTGGTTGCCGGCTTCTCTGCCAACCGCTGGGGCCCGCCGCCTGGTGGGCCCCGCTGACTGCCATGATCTCAGCCGTCAGGTAGGGCCCGCCGCCTGCGAGCCATGTTGACTGCTTTATACTGTAGCCTCGCCCCTGATGACGAAGGCTTTGTCGAAGGGAGCGTGGCTACAGTCCGCCGCCTGACGGGCGCTCACTGTAGCCATACCCCGTCTCATCTGGTTGATGGCGCACAGACTTCAAGGGGGAGAAGGGCCGCCTGCTAGGAGTCGGCCCTCCCTTATTGCCGCCTGCTTGAGGTAGGCCGCCTTCGGGTGGCTCGCGGACAGGTAGGGCCCGCCGCCTACGGGCCGTACTGACCGCCCGTCGTGGGAGCATGGCTCCCTCTGGCGCTAGTGATGTCACGGACTATGTGGTTACAGTGTCGCGCTGGACGGGGGGGGGGGTGTCCGCCCAGTACACGGCTCTGCGGCCAAGTCCCATCCTGGGTTCGGGGGTGGCAGGCCGTACTGTAGCCATGCCTTGTCTTGTCGTGGTAATGTGGTGCTGACTTCGAGGGGGTGAGGGGCCGTCTGCCCGGGGTCGGCCCCCTTGCGGCCGCCTTCCGGGGTCTTGCCGCGTGCTAGCAGCCGGCCCTATGGACCAGCTGGCCCAAGAAGGCGGTCGTGCTTCCAGAGGGTGTGAGGGGCGCGGCCGGCCCCGATGTCTTGAAACACCACGGGGGACTGATGTGGCTACCTGTGGTCATTTACTCCGACAGTAGTCCCCGAAGCTGGTGGGGCACCACGGCTGAAAAACAAGGAGCCTCGGCAGCTTCCTACACTGAGTGGCCTGGTAGCTGGGCTTCGTCCGTCTTCTGGAGAGGCCGATTGCCAGGAGCCGGCCAAGGCCAGGCCGGCCGCCTGGCGAATTCGAATCGTCATGGCGGAGGCCGGGTTAGGTGCCAGCCGGACAACAGGCTTGCCGCCCATGGCTCGCCCGCCACGCGGCGCCAGCAGGCCAGGCCGGCCTGCCAGCCCGCGTGCGCGACGAGCCGTCGCCGCAGGCCTGGGCCCACCACTACAGGGCCTCGGCACGCGGGCGGATCCGCTGCGGCCGAGGCGGGCGGTTCTGATTCCCGGGAGCGATTAATACATGCCATCACGGCGCTGTATTTGCGGGGTCGTGGGGGGAGTGGGCGCAATTAATCTTGCGCCCCCCACGTTTCGCCCCCTCAGCTCCGCCCCCAGAGGGCTATAAGTAGGGGGGGAGGGGGGCGGCAGAACGCACGCGCGCCCTCCTCTCCCTTCTCTTTGCTTTTCTCCTTCCTCTTCTTCTTGCTGTTGCCGTGGCCTCTCCTCTCGCCGGAGTGCTGCCGCAGCCCGCCGTCGCCGGACCTCCACGTGCCGCAGCCACCTTGCACCGCCGCCGAGCACGGAGCCCATGGCGCCAAGCGGCCGCGCGGGCGACTGGGATGGCTCCAACGTCCACGATGGGCACTTGGAGTTCCTCCGCCAGACGCGGCGGCTCCCCAACGCATCGAACATCAAGGTGCGTGTCCCCCCCGAAAGGGAGATCTTGCCGGTGCCGGAAGGCGGCGAGCGCGTCGTCTTCCGGTCGCATTTCCTCCTCGGCTTCGGCCTTCCGGCGAGCAGATTCTTCCGCTCGTTTTTGGACTTCTACGGAGTGCAGCCCCACCATCTTACTCCGAATACGGTGGTGCTACTCTCCGCCTTCGTCACCCTGTGCGAGGGCTACTCGAGCTGTGGGGAGAGTTTTTCTATCTCAAGCTCGGCACTGCCACCAAGAACGAGGCGGCCCAGTGTGGAGCCTGCGTCGCGGTGTGGCGCACAGGATCCGGGGTCCTCTTCCCGGCTCTCGCCCTGCTGCAGTCGGCCAAACTATGGCAGAAGCCATACTTCTACGTTGAGAACATCCACTCGACGCGGGACTACGTCAACCTGCCGGCCTACGCAGCCGGCCCGCCTGTCGAGCCTCGCACCAACTAGAAGTTCCGGCTGAGAACCCTGTCGGCCGCGTGCTCCACCGCGCTCCTCCGGCTCCAGGAGATGACAGCGTCGGAGGGCCTCAAGGCCTCAGACCTGCTGACCGCGTTCATGAAGCGCCGAGTGCTGCCCCTCCAAGCCCGGCCCCACTTGATCAGCGACATGAGTGGGCGCCGGGATCCGTGCCTGATGTCCACCAATGTGATGCCGGACGTGGAGGTGGTCCGCATGGTGAACTTCTTCTTCGACTGCAAGCTGTCGGAGATGGAGTGGCAATTCGGCAAGCCGCCGTACAGCCGGGCCAATCCGCCGCCTCCGGTACGTCTCCTTATTCTTTTTTCCTTTGTTCGTCCGGGTTCTTTCTTGCCGCCTGACCAGTCGGACTTGGTGCAGCGCTTCCCAGGCGGACCGGTCGGTGAGTGACGTGGACGACCCCGACTTGGGGACGGCCGCTCAGGAGGAGGACGACGCCACAGGCGGTGGCGGCGAGGGAGCAGGCGGCTCCTTAGGAGGCGGCCTCGGGGATTGGCTGGACGACGACGAGGAGGACGAAGAGCCGTGTCGTGCCCATGGCGCCGATAGGGCGGGCGCCAGCTCCTCGGCCGCGCTGACCGCAGCAGCCGGCGCACCGAAGCGCCGGGCCGACGTCGGGTTGTTCGGCAGCCGGCCCAAGAAGGCCAAGACCTCGGCCGCCGCGACCAAGCGGTAAGAGGCTGCCGTGAATGCGGCCCTCTTCCAGAAGGCCCCAAAGCAGCTCCCGCTGGTGTCCGCGTAAGTGCCTTGTCCTTTCTTGCATCTTGCTTTGCGTTTGCTTTTCTTCTATCTTTGCAATCTTTTTACTCTCTTCCTCCCTTGGCGCGCAGCTCCCCACTTTCCTTGTCGCGAGCCCCGTCCGACTCGGTGATCGGGGTGGCAGACGACGTCGCGGGCCCCCTCCGCGTGGATCCGCTTGCCGCCCTCCAGGAGGCAACGAGAAGAACGCGCGGGAGGCGCGAGAGGAGAGGGAAGCTGCGACCCGGGAGAAGGCGGAGGCCGACGCGGCAGCCAAGGCCCAAGCCGACGCCGCGGCCAAGGAGCAGGCGGACGCGGCTGCCAAGGCACAGGCGGAGGAGGTGTCCCGCGGCCAGGCTCCGGAATCCACCGGTCTGCAATCTGCGGAGCCTGTGGTGCTGGAGGTCCAGGCTTCGACTGGAGGGGCCAGCGATGACCAGCCAGTCCGAGAGAGGGGAGGGGACCCTGTTATCCTGGAGGCGGAGGTGCCCCCGCGCATGCCGGCTGCCGACGCCCAGGGCAGTCGTCCTGACACGTCGCTGGTGCCGCCGGCCAGCGGCGAGTTGATGGTGGGTCCGACTCCCGCAACCCGTATCCCGGCGCGTCGGCGTGCGGGGAAGGCGGCCTCAGCACCGCGGCCGTTGGAGGTCGGGGCCGCTAGCTCGTCGGCCCCCGACGCCGAGGCTACCAGTGCTGCCCCACCGGATTGGACGTCTGGGGGTGGTACAGGTGTTTTGAACGCGGCCTCGCAGGAAGTCCTAGCCCGGTTCAACGCCCAAGGCGCCGCTCTCCAGCAGTACACGTTGGAGTTCCTGGCGACACGGGCGGCCGTCCGGGTACGTTTCTTGTTTTTGTTTCTTTGTAATCTTCCGTGGGGGCGCGCCAGCGCACCCACTGGGTGTAGCCCCCGAGTTCCGGGCCGGCTGTTGAGCAGGCGGCTCGGAACTTCAGGTCGAGCTCCGAGTACTGACTCGTTACCTTCTTCTGTTGTCTTTGTTGCAGGATTACCACAACATCCGTGCGGCCGCCTACAACTCTCAGCTCCAGGAGCTGACCAAGCGGACCGCCGATCTGACGGAGAGCCGAAGTAAGTACTAGGTCTTCTTCCTTGCGGGGGCGCGTCAGCGCACCCGCTGGGTGTAGTCCCCGAGATTCGGGCCGACTGCTGAGCAGTCGGGCCGGATCTCCCGGCAACTACTTTCCATTGGTGTTGATGGTTTTCTTTTTTCTTCGTTTTTGGCAGAGGCCGCCGCAGATCTGTGGTAGCGCCTGGGCGAGGCCGAGTCCATGCTCCATACCAAGGAGCAGGAGCGCAGCCAGGCGGCCCAGGAGTGCGACCGCCTGGCCAAGGAGCTGGCGGACCATGCGGAGCGGCACAAGGCGGAGCTCGAGAAGCTGAAGGAGGAGGAAGACTCCCTCAAGGCTGAGTTCGAGACTCAACGCTCGAACTGGGCCGAGAAGGAGAGACTCCTGACCTACGGCTACGGCCATATCGAGGACATGATTGATGGTAAGTTACCTCTTCTTTTGAACAGCCGTCGACTGCAGCAGGAGTCGGCCTCTGGCTTCTAATCTTTAATCTTCTTCTTGTGCAGAATACTTTCCAGGTCACTCCGTTGCCGTCAGCCAGGCCATCGAGGCACGTCGCGACATGCGGAGGAAAACGGGTGCGGACATTGTGCCCAATGCGCCCCGGAATCTCGGCGAGCAGCTTCTGGCTGTCAAGACGCGCCTGCAGCCGGCTCACAGGATGCTTCGTCACCTGTAGCACGCCGGGGCTCAGGTGTTGGCCGCCTTTTGGCCCGACGCTCACATTCCACGCACCCCCAGTAGGACTGTCGACTGGCTGGAGGTAGCGGTCGGCCGCTTCGAGGCTTGGAAAGGCGCCGCGGCTCGGGCGGGTGCGCGGACGACCTTGGAGTTCGCCAAGGCGTGGTATCCTGGGCTGGACCTGGCCCAGCTGGCCACCTTCCGGCAGGAGGCCGGACCGGAGCTGGCGGCGATGGGCCCTGCGCTTACTCAATGTGCGGCGGCGATCACCGAGTACGCCGACACCACCGTTTTCATCCCCGAGCTGGACGAGGAAGGCGCTGAGGTGCTGCCCGACTGGTTCGGGCTGAACCCGGGGGATGCGGGGGACTCGGCGGAAGAGATCGCCTCCAGCGACGAGGGCGAGGATGATGAGGACGAGGACGGCGAAGACGACGCACCGGATGACGGAGCGGACAGCCGGCCTCAGCCCGACCAAGCCTCGACCAATGAGCCGCGTGCTACCGCACCGACTGCTGCCGGGGGCGATTAGGCCGAGACCCTTCAGTCGGCCGCTCCATCATCTGGTGCCACTGCCTCTGCCAACCCGTCTGACCCGCCTGCTGCTCCCTTGGCCTAGATGGCCACTTTGTCTTATCTTTCCTGTTCTTGTAATCTTTTGAACAAGCATGTTAAATTCACGCAATTCCACCCGCTGGGGGTGTATTCAAACTTTATTGAATGCTGGCTATGAGCTCTGCTATGTAAATCAACTTTATTCGCACAAGTTGTGCTCTGCCGGGTTCTGACTTTGCCTTGTTTTTCTGCTCTTTTTTGGCTTTTTCCTTTGCCGCCTTCCTTTGGCTACTGCCCTGCCAGCCGGACAGCCGCTCTGCGGTCTGTGGCTAGGTCCGCTGCTTGGCCGTTTAGGAAGACAAGTACTTTGGCCGTTTTAGAACATAACAAGTCAAGTGAGAAGCCGGCCGGCTGGCTGCTCAGCAGCTGGAGGGTGAGGCGAGGAGTCGGCTTAGCCTATGTTGATGCTTTTTTCCTTAGTCATTTTTCGTGTGGACACCATTTCCTGCCTTTAGCTCTTGCCAGCCGGACAGTCGCTCTGCGAGCTGCGGCTTAAGGCAAGAGAGGGCTTAGATGTCTACACACTACTTGTCCGACTGCAGGTGGCACCAACATAGGACAAGGCGGCGAGCCCCCGGGCCGACTGGTCGGAACCCGTTGCCAGGCGGAGGAATGAAACAACATCGTACAGATAAAAAGGGTAGTCCCCGAGTGCTCCTCGAGGGACCCGATGCCTTCCCTCTTAATACGAAAGGTAGCGTGGTACATACTGCATTAGCTGTAAAATCTTCGGAGGAGATTTGCGTTCCATGGGCACTCCGTTTCCTTGCCGGAATCGTCCCTCTTGCGTGCCCTGGGCTTCTGCGCGTCGATGAGGTAGTAGGAGTCGTTGCCCAAGGCTTTGCTGATGACGAAGGGTCCTTCCCAAGGGGCCGAGAGCTTGTGCTAGCCGACTGTTCGCTGGATCAGCCGGAGCACAAGGTCCCCCTCTTGGAAAGATCGTGGCTTGACCTTTCGGCTGTGGTAGCGGCGTAGGGCCTGCTGGTAGATGGTGGACCGGCTGAGTGCCAGCAGCCGGCCTTCTTCCAGCAGGTCGACGCCGTCTTCTCGCGCCTCCCTTGCCTCCGCCTCCGTGTACATGGTGACGCGAGGCGAGTCAAACTCGATGTCAGTTGGGATGACAGCCTCGGCCCCGTACACGAGGAAGAAGGGAGTGAAGCCGGTCGATTTGTTCGGCGTGGTCCAGAGACTCCAGAGGACGGCCGGTAGCTCTTCGATCCAGCAGCCGGCCGAGCGCTCCAGCGGCTCGACCAGTCGGGGCTTGATGCCTGACAAGATGAGGCCGTTTGCTTGCTCGACTTGGCCGTTTGACTGCGGATGGGCAACGGACGCTAAATCCAGTCGGATGCCCTGCGTCGCACAGAAACGGGCCAAGGCGCTTTTGGCAAAGTTTGTGCCATTGTCGGTGATGATGCTGTGCGGTATGCCGTACCGGACGGTGATATCAGTGATGAAGGTCACCGCAGTTGGACCGTTCAGCTTCTTAATTGGCTTTGCTTCAATCCACTTGGTGAATTTATCCATAGCGACCAGCAGATGGGTCATGCCGTCGCGTGTCGTTTTGAACGGGCCCACCATGTCCAGCCCCTGGACGGCAAATGGCCAAGTGAGGGGGATGGTCTTGAGTGCGGAAGCCGGCAGGTGTTGCTTGGAGCTGAATTTCTGGCACCCTTTGCACTTCTTGACCAAGTCCTTGGCGTCGTCCAAAGCAGTCAGCCAGAAGAATCCATGGCGGAAAGGTTTGGCGACAAGGGATCTGGAGGCCGTGTGGTGGCCGCATTCGCCTTGATGGATGTATCTGAGGATTGCCTTGCCTTTTTCTGGCTCAACACAGCGCTGGAAAACGCCAGTTACGCTGTGTCTCACAAGCTCTCTGTTCACTATCGTGTACGCTGCTGCCCGGCGTTGCACTTGCCGGGCAAAGGTCTCGTCAGCTGGTAGCTCTCCGCTTGCCAGGAAGTTGAGGATGGGCTGCGCCCATGATGGTGCTTCGACCACTGTCATCACGGCCAGTGGAACCAGGGCGGTTGGGTTGGGAGGAGGTGGGTTGGAGTCGGCTACCGCTTGTTGTGTCGCTGAAGTCCCCGGGCCGACTGCTGCAGCCTCCGGGCCAGGTTCTGAAGTCCCCGGGCCGGGTGCGACTGCTGCAGTCCCCGAGCCACCTGCCGGCATCCCTGGGCCGACTGCCGCAGCCCTCGGGCCGGGTGTGACTGCTGCAGTCCCCGAGCCGCCTGCCGAAGTCCCCAGGCCGGCTGTTGCAGCCCCCGAGTCGGATCCGAGTGTTCCGGGAGCAGCCGGCACGAAGATGGACTCTGATTCCGGCGAAGGCTTGATAGACGGCTTGCGGAGGCATTGAAGGGAAACGCCGGCCGGTATCGCTTGGCGGGTGGAGCCGATTCTTGCCAGGGCATCAGCTTGCTTATTCTCGGCTTGTGGTACGTGAAGGAACTCGCACCCGTCAAAGTATCCACTGATTTGCTGGACGAGAAAGCGGTAGCTCGCCATGTTTGCATCCTTGGCGTCCCAGTCGCCAGACGACTGCTGGACTACCAAGTCCGAGTCGCCGTAGCATAGAATCCGGCGTATGCCAATCTCTTTGGCCAGTCGGAGTCCGTGTACGAGCGCCTCGTACTTGGCCACGTTGTTGGAGGTGGCAAAGTGAATCTGCAACATGTACTTGAGCTTGTCGCCTTTGGGAGAGGTGAGGACGATGCCGGCTCCCAGACCGGTGCGCATCTTTGAGCCATCAAAGTGCATTCGCCAATGGGTGGAATCCGGCACCGGCGGCAGGTACTGGGTCTCGGCCCAGTCGACGAGGAAGTCGGCCAGCACTTGGGACTTGATGGCGGTGCGGGGTTGGTAGAGGATGGTGTGGGGAGCTAGCTCGATGGCCCACTTGGCCACCCGGCCTGATGCATATCTGTTGCCCATGATCTCGGCAAGTGGGGCAGTGCAAACAACCGTGATGGAGTGCTCTTGAAAGTACTGCTTGAGCTTCTTGGCGGCAAAGTATACGCCATAGCACATCTTCTGGTAGTGGGGGTAATTCTGCTTGGAGGCCGACAGTACTTCGCTCAGGTAGTAGACGGGCCTCTGGACCGGCTGTGCCTTGCCGTCCTCCGGGCGCTCGACCATAATGACAGTGCTGACCACCCGGCTGGTGGCGGCGATGTAGAGGAACATGGGCTCCTTAGCAGTCGGAGCCGCCAGGATAGGCGTTGTAGTCAGCATTTTCTTGAGCTGGAGGAAGGCCTCGTCCGCCTTGTCGTTCCACTCGAAGTGAGTGGTTTTCTTCATTAGCTGGTACAGGGGAAGAGCCTTCTCGCCCAGCCGACTGATGAAGCGGCTGAGGGATGCCAACCACCCAGTGAACTTCTGGACGTCTCGCAGCCGGGTGGGTCTCTCCATCCGCTCAATGGCCTTGATCTTCGCAGGGTTGCACTCGATGCCACGTTCTGAGACAAGGAAACCAAGGAGCTGGCCGACTGGGACTCCGAAGACACACTTTTCTAGGTTTAGCTTAATTTGAAAACGGCGCAGATTATCGAAGGTCTCCTTGAGATCCTCCAGGAGGGTACCGCGCTTCTTCGTCTTCACCACAATGTCGTCTACATAGACGTGGGCATTTCTACCGAGTTGCTTGAGGAGGCACTTCTGCATGCAACGCTGAAACGTGGCATCGGCATTTCTCAGGCCGAATGTCATGGTCATGTAGCAGAAGGCTCCGAATGGTGTGATGAAGGCGGTCTTCAGCCGATCGGCCGGGTTCAGCTTGATCTGGTGGTAGCCAGAGTAGGCATCCAAAAAACTCAACAGCTCGCATCCGGCTGTGGAGTCAATCACTTGGTCTATCCGAGGCAGAGCAAACGGATCTTTGGGGCAAGCTTTGTTGAGGCTGGTGTAATCAATGCACATCCGCCACTTGTTGTTCTTCTTCAGTACAAGGACTGGGTTGGCAAGCCATTCTGGAAAGAACACTTCCATGATGAAGCCGGCCGCCAGAAGCCGGGCGATCTCTTCGCCAATGATTCTTCTCTTCTCTTCTGACAGGCGGCGGAGGGGTTGCTTAACTGGTTTTGCATCCGATCTGACATGTAGCTTGTGCTCGGCGAAATCCGTCGGAACACCTGGCATGTCCTTGGGAGACCATGCAAAGATCTCTCGATTCTCACGGAGGAAATCGACGAGCTCGCTTTCCTATTTACTGTCGAGGTGGGCCTCCACGACAGCGAATCTCTCCGGGTGCTCAGGGTCCAAGGGAATCTTCTTGGTTTCTTTGGCCGGCTGGAAGGAGCCCTGGGCCTCTGACTCCTTGGGATCTGGTGACAGGTCCGGCTGCTTGCCAGCCATGGCCACAACCTGGTCAAGGAGCCGCCTTTCTGCGGCGATGACAAGGGACTTGGCCAGCCGACTGCTGGCAACAGCACATGTGGCCGACTTCTGGTAGTCGCCGGCTACGGTGATAATGCCCTTGGTACCCGACATCTTCATCTTGAGGTAGGCGTAGTGTGGCACCGCCATGAACTTGGCCAGAGTAGGTCGGCCAAGGAGCGCGTGGTAGGGGCTATCCAGGTCCACCACCTCGAACCAGATTGGCTCGCGGCGGAAGTGATCTTTGTCTCCGAAGAGGACATCTGTCTTGATCTTGCCGATAGGAGAGCAGGAAAGGCCAGGTACAATGCCATGGAAGACAGTCCGACTGGGCTGGAGCTGCTTCTCCTTGACGCACAGCTTCTCCAGGGTGTCACGGTAGAGGATGTTGATGCTGCTACCGCCGTCTATCAGAACTCGGGAGAAGCGACAGGCTCGCCGCTCCGTTGAAAAGGTGGCATCCAGCACCAGGGCGTAGGAACCCGGAGAAGGCATCACCTCCGAGTGGTCAGCACGGCTCCAGCTGATAGGCCTCTCGGACCAGTGCATGAACTCTGGGACCTCAGAAGCAACCATGTTCACCTCGCGGTGCTGCTGACGCCGGCTGTGCCTGTCGTCGGCCACACTGGTGAAGACGACGTAGGCTCCGTGTTCTTCGGGGAATTCATCTTGGATTGCGCCGACGGGGCGGGCCGCCGGCTGTTGAGGAGGCAGAGCCAGCGGGCCAGCAGGCGGAGGGGGTAGTCCTTCGCCTTTGGCAATGTGGGTGAGCCAGTGGCACTTCCGGGTGGTGTGATTGGACGGCTTCGCGCCACTGTGGAACTTGCAGGGAGCATCAAGGGTTTGCTCGAAGGAGAAGGCGGGCAACCAAGCAGGCTTGCCGCCTTTTTGACACTTGGGGCTGGGCTGCACTTCCGGCTATTGGTCTTCAACTGCTGCCACCTGCCGGCTGCTGGAAGCTAGCTGCTGGGCCTTGCGTTTGTTGTCGTTCGACTGCTGGCGCCGACTGGAGTCACCGGCAGGCGTCTGAGGGGCCGGAGGGAGCATCTTCCCAGATGCGTCCACTCGGAGCTCCGACTTCATGGAGGAGTCGGCGGTGGCGTACTTGTCCGCTATGATCAGCAGCTCGTCGAGTGTGGCCGGCTCATCGCAGAGGAGTCGGTGCTTGAGTAAGGTGCCCTCTCGGCACCCGGTAGTGAAGTACTCTATGGCCTGCACCTCATGCACCCCTTTGCAGGAGTTGCGCAGTTCGGCCCACGGCGTCAAGTACTCGCTGGTGGACTCGGTTGGGCCTTGGACGCACAGGGAGAGCTGGCAAGGTTTGGGCGGCCGCTTGTAGGTGCTGGTGAAGTTGCGGATGAAAACTTTGGTAAAGTCCAACCAGCTGTTGACGCTGTAGGGCTGGAGGTTGTTCAGCCATGTACGGGCCGTGCCCTGGAGCATGAGCGGAACATACTTCACGGCAACGCGCTTGTTGCCGTTTGCTATGCTGACAGCGGTGGAGTAGTCAACCAGCCAATCCTCCGGCTTCACGGAACCGTTGTACTTGGGGGTGTCTCGCGGAAGCGAGAACCCTTTGGGGAAGGGCTCATCGCGAATGCAGGGGCCAAAACAAGGCAGGCCGATCGCATCTTCTTCTTCTAACGCCAGGGATCGAGCCAAGCGGTCGATCCGGAGGCGGGCGTCGTTCTCTCCAACTCCTTCACGGGGTCGCAGCCTATCTCCGAGAATCGGATGCTCAACAGGCAGGGGGGAGGCGCGCCTCTCCCTGCGCGGGGGAGGCGGTCGATCGTCCCGCCGTTCCACTGCTCGTGGGCGGCCGTCTTGGTCGCGCTCGATGGTGATGCGTGTGCGGCCGTGGCTAACAGCCTGCTCTTGATTTCCTCGGTCGCGGACGCCGGCTGTCGGTGTCCGGGAGCTCGCGCCGTGCTCTTGGCGAGGGGGAAGGTTCTCGTCCTGCAAGCCGGGTTCCACCACGCAGCGACCGGCCTCTTGCTACGTGGCGGCCGCGTCGATGAGCTGTTGGATGCGCTCTGTCATGCAGCGGCGCTCGTCGCCTTCCAGGCGATCCAGCTCATCTGCTGCCACCTGGGCAGCGCGTAACTTCTCCATTGGCGTGGCGTAGACCGGGCGGTCGGCCCCCAGCATGCTGGCGATGGCTGCGCCGCGCTGCCGGACCATGCCCACGCGGCTTGGTTCGTCGGCAGCCGGCGTGCCGCAGACGGCACGATCGATCTCGCGCTGGTAGGCCTCGGTGAGGCGTCTCATGGCCGCCAACTTGTTGGCGTTGTCGAGGAGTGCAACGCGGCACGCTTCCAGCGTTTCGACGTTCGCACCGGGCGCTATGGGCGCGGACAGGTCTCGCATTGCCGCATGCAACGGGTCCCGGCCGGCCTCGCTGGAGGCTCCATCGTGGCTGATGACTAGCACCTCGGTAACGGTGCTGGCGCTGGCGCTGCTGTCTGCAACAGGAAGTGGGTCGTCAAAGATCACCACGTCACCGGGGAAGGCATTAGAAGACGCGACGTCGGCGTCGATGACCATGTCGACGGGCGGGTCGGTGGAGCCAACGGACTCCAGGTCGGAGGCTGGCTCGTTGGCGATGTGAAGCTTGCCGAGGAGGTCGACAAGGCATCTCTCAGAGCTGGCAGCGCCCGCGTCGGGTGCGTGCTCGTCGGGGAGGCGGATCCCGCCGGTGAGATCAGCGAGGCAGCTCGCGGCACAGGGGGCTTCCGCGCCACGCAGCATGTCGGTGCAAACGCCGTCAGGCGTGCCGGGCTGGCTGCGCTTGCCAGGAAGGAAGAGGGTTCCCGTCCGGAATGTGTTTTCGGACGACGGTGCACCTTGCCCCACGGTGGGTGCCAAATGTCGGGGATATCGTGCGACATATGCCAGGGGGTGGCTTATCATGGATGGGGACAAGAGTACGTCGCCGGGCTCTAGAAGCGGGAGTGAGCGAGACCGCATACGCCTGCGAATCTTACCTAGGTTCGAGGCTCTCCTAGGAGATAACACCCCTAGTCCTGCTCCGCGGGGTCTCCGCATGATGATTATGATCGACAAAGTAGCTACAAGCTTGCTCCTTGAGCTGTTTCGGCTAGAGGTGGGAGAAGGGCAAGGCTAGCTCTACTCCTCTCTCTACGTGAGTGTATGTGAATAGCGTGGGTGATGAACCGGACCCCTTGCATGGGTGAGCCTGGGGGGTTTATATAGGCCTACCCCCCAGGGGTACAATGGTAATTCGGCCGGGTGTAGGACCCGGCCGTCAGCGTCTCTGGTTGCCGGCTTCTCCGCCGATCGCTAGGACCCGCCGCCTGGTGGGCCCCGCCGACTGCCATGATCTCAGCCGTCAGGTCGGGCCCGCCGCCTGCGGGCCATGTTGACTGCTTTATACTGTAGCCTCGCCCCTGATGATGAAGGCTTTGTCGGAGGGAGCGTGGCTATGGTCCGCCGCCTGACGGGCGCTCACTGTAGCCATACCCCGTCTCATCTGGTTGATGGCGCACAGACTTCAAGGGGGAGAAGGGCCGCCTGCTAGGAGTCGGCCCTCCCTTATTGCCGCCTGCTTGAGGTGGGCCGCCTTCGGGTGGCTCGCGGACAGCTAGGGCCCGCCGCTTGCGGGCCGTACTGACCGCCCGTCGTGGGAGCGTTGCTCCCTCTGGCGCTAGTGATGTCACGGACTGTGTGGTTACAGTGTCGCGCTGGACGGGGGGTGTCCGCCCAGTACACGGCTCCGCGGCCAAGTCCCATCCTGGGTTCGGGGGTGGCAGGCCATACTGTAGCCATGCCTTGTCTTGTCGTGGTAATGTGGTGCTGACTTCGAGGGGGCGAGGGGCCGTCTGCCCGGGGTCGGCCCCCTTGCGGCCGCCTTTCGGGGTCTTGCCGCATGCTAGCAGCCGACCCTATGGACCAGCCGGCCCAAGAAGGCGGTCCTGCTTCCAGAGGGTGTGAGGGGCGCGGCCGGCCCCGATGTCTTGAAACACCACGCGGGACTGATGTGGCTACCCATGGTCATTTACTCCGACATGCATGCTACGGGAATCACAAACTTTAACACAAGTATTTCTACCAATCCACAATTACTCACTAGCATGACTCTAATACACCATCTTTATGAAGGAAATATGCCCTAGAGGCAATAATAAAGTTGTTATTTTATATTTCCTTATTCATGATAAAGGTTTATTATTCATGCTAGATTTGTATTGATCGGAAACTTAAATACATGTGTGAATACATAAACAAACACCGTGTCCCTAGTAAGCCTCTACTAGACTAGCTCGTTGATCAAAGATGGTTAAGGTTTCCTAACCATGGACATGTGTTGTCATTTGATAATGGGATCACATCATTAGGAGAATGATGTGATGGACAAGACCCATCCGTTAGCTTAGCATAATGATCGTTCAGTTTTATTGCTATTGCTTTCTTCATGTCAAATACATATTCCTTCAACTATGAGATTATGCAACTCCCGGATACTGGAGGAATACCTTGTGTTCTATCAAACGTCACAACGTAAATGGGTGATCATAAAGATGCTCTACAGGTATCTCTGAAGGTGTTTGTTGAGTTGGCATAGATCGAGATTAGGATTTGTCACTCCGAGTATCGGAGAGGTATCTCTGGGCCCTCTCGGTAATACACATCATAAGCTTGCAAGCAAATGACTAAGGAGTTAGTCACGAGGTGATGTATTACAGAATGAGTAAAGAGACTTGCCGGCAACGAGATTGAACTAGGTATATATATACCGATGATCGAATCTCGGGCAAGTAACATACCGATGGACAAAGGGAATTACGTATGTTGTCATTAGGTTCGACCGATAAAGATCTTCGTAGAATATGTATGAGCCAATATGGGCATCCAGGTTTTGCTATTGGTTATTGACCGGAGAGGTGTCTCGGTCATGTCTACATAGTTCTCGAACCCGTAGGGTTCGCACACTTAACGTTCGTTGACGATATAGTGTTATATGAGTTATATGATTTGGTGACCGAATGTTGTTCGGAGTCCCGGATGAGATCACAGACATGATGAGGAGTCTCAAAATGGTTGAGAGGTAAAGATTGATATATAGGACGATGGTATTCGGACACCAGAAGAGTTTCGGAGTGCACCGGGTAGTCATCGGGTCACTGGAAGGGGTTCCGGACACCCCCGGTAAGTGTATGGGCCTAATGGGCCAAAGGGGGGGGCAGACCAGCCCCTGGTGCAACCCCTTCTTTGGACAGCAGGTCCTAAGGGAAGGAAAAGGGGAGGGCTAGCCCCTCCCGCCTTTCCCTCTCATGGGAGAAAGGAAAGGGGGGCGCCACCCTCCACTGCCTTTCCGCCGCACCTGTATAAGGCAAGGGGGGCGCGGCTTGGGAGGGACTCCAAGTAGGATTCCTCCTACTTGGGCGCCTCCTTTGGCTGCTCCTCCCTCCCTCCCACCTATATATATGTGGGAGGGGGGCGCCTAGCACACAACAGACAATTGCCTAGCCATGTGCGGCGCCCCCCTCCACCGTTTACAGCCCTGGTCATATTTTCGTAGTGCTTAGGCGAAGCCCTGCGGAGATCACTTCACCATCACCGTCACCATGCCGTCGTGCTGCCGGAACTCATCTACTACCTTGCCGTCTTGCTGGATCAATAAGGCAGAGGACGTCACCGAGCTGAACATGTGCAGAACGCGGAGGTGCCGTGCGTTCGGTACTAGATCGGTTGGAGCACAAAGAAAGTTCGACTACATCAACCGCGTTGTGAAACGCTTCCGCTTACGGTCTACGAGGGTACATAGACATACTCTCCCCCTTGTTGCTATGCATCTCATGGATAGATCATTGCATGTGCATAGAAATTTTTTTTGTATTCCATGCAACGTTACCCAACAGTGGCATCCGAGCCAGGTCTATGCGTAGATGATATGCACGAGTATTACACAAAGAGTTGTGGGCGGTGATAGTCATACTGCTTACCACCAACGTCTTATTTTGATTCGGCGGTATTGTTGGATGAAGCGGCCCAGACCAACCTTACATGTCCACGCATATGTGACCGGTTCCACCGACTGACATGCAACTAGTTTTGCATAAAGGTGGCTGGCGGGTGTCTGTTTCTCCTACTTTAGTTGAATCGAATTTGACTACGGCCAGTCCTTGAATAAGGTTAAAACAACAAACTTGATGAATCACCGTTGTGATGATCGGGTGTGATAGACTCTACGTTCACATACAACGGGTGTAAGACAGTTTTGCACATGCAGAATACTTGGGTTAAACTTGACGAGCCTAGCATGTACAGACATGGTCTCGGAACACTGGAGACCGAAAGGTCGAACGTGAGCCATATAGTAGATATGATCAACATAGAGATGTTCACCACTGATGACTACCCCATCTCATGTGATGATCGGACATGGGTTAGTTGATTTGGATCACGTATCACTTAGATAACTTGAGGGATGTTTATTTAAGTGGGAGTTCATTAGTAATTTGATTAATTGAACTTAAATTTATCATGAACTTAGTCTTAATAGTTTTTGCATATCTATGTTGTAGATCAATAGCTCGCGATATAGCTCCCCTATTTTTGCTATGTTCCTAGAGAAAACTAAGTTGAAAGATGATAATAGCAATGATGCGGACTGGGTCCGTGATCTGAGGATTATCCTCATTGCTGCACAGAAGTATTATGTCCTTGATGCACCGCTAGGTGACAGACCTATTACAGGAGCAGATGTAGACGTTATGAACGTTTGGCAAGCTCGATATGATGACTACTTAATAGTTTAGTGCGCCATGCTTTACGGCTTAGAACCGGGACTTCAAAAATGTTTTGAAATGCCACAGAGCATATGAGATGTTCCAAGAGCTGAAATTGGTATTTCAGACTCATGCCCGTGTCGAGAGGTATAAGATGGAGGAGAATAGCTCAGCCAGTGAGCATGTGCTCAGAATGTCTGGGTACAACAATTGCTTGAATCAAGTGGGAGTTAATCTTCTAGATAAGATAGTGATTGACAAAGTTCTCTAGTCACTATCACCAAGCTACTAGAACTTCGTGATGAACTATAATATGCAAGGGATGACGAAAACGATTCCCGAGCTCTTCGCGATGCTGAAATCAGCGAAGGTAGAAATCAAGAAAGAGTATCAAGTGTTGATGGTTAACAAGACCACTAGTTTCAAGAAAAAGGGCAAAGGGAAAGAAAGGGAACTTCAATAAGAATGGCAAGCAAGTTGCCACTCCCGTGAAGAAGCCCAAAGCTGGAGCTAAGCCTGAAACTGAGTGCTTCTACTGCAAAGGGAATGGTCACTGGAAGCGGAACTGCCCCAAATACTTGGCGGATAAGAAGGATGGCAAAGTGAACAAAGGTATATTTGATATACATGTTATTGATGTGCACCTTACTAGTGTTCGTAGTAGCCCCTGGGTATTTGATACCGGTTCAGTTGCTAAGATTAGTAACTCGAAACAGGAGTTGCAGAATAAACAGAGACTAGTTAAGGGCGAGGTGACGATGTGTGTTGGAAGTGATTCCAAGGTTGATACGATCACCATCGCACACTCCCTCTACCTTCAGGATTAGTGTTGAGCCAAAATAAATGTTATTTGGTGTTTGCATTGAGCATGAACATGATTAGATCGTTGCAATACGGTAGTTCATTTAAGTCAGAGAATAATTGTTGTTCTATTTACATGAACGAAACCTTCTATGGTCATGCACCCAATGTGATTGGTTTATTGAATCTCGATCGTAGTGATACACATATTCATAATAATGATGCCAAAAGATGGAAAGTTGATAATGATAGTGCAACATACTTGTGGCAATGCCATTTAGGTCATATTGGTGTAAAGCGCATGAAGAAACTCCATGCAGATGCTTAATTGTTGAAGAAGAAAGGTGGGATGCCCACCGGGGTATCCCCAAGCTTAGATGCTTGAGACTTCTTGAAATATTATCATGGGATGCCTTGGGAATCCCCAAGCTTGAGCTTTTGTGTCTCCTTAATTCCTCTCAAATCACGGTTTCCCTAATTCTTAAAAACTTCATCCACACAAAAGTCAACAAGAACTCGTGAGATAAGTTAGTATAAATCAATGCAAAACCTTATCATTCTATACTGTAGCAAATCACTAAAATTATTATTCAACATTGCATACTAAATGCCTCTGCATATTTAATACTCATATCCTCAAATAGAATCATTAAACAAGCAAACATAAGCAAACAATGCGAACATAACAGCAATCTGTCTAAACAGGACAGTCTATAAAGAGTGCAATTGTAATCATACTTACCTAACTCCAAAAATCTGAAAATTTACCAGACTGTAGAAAATTAATCAGAGCTTATTGTGCAAAAAGTTTCAACATTTCATCACCTTCTGACTTTTCTGGAGAATTATTGCAACAGCGATAAAATTTCTGTTTTGAAACAGCAACTCATATATTTGCAAAATAAGCGTGGTGAAGGCTATCCTTGCCACTTTTATTGAAGTAAGAGATGCAAAACATTATTATAAATAACAGCAAGCAAATCCTAATAAAATAAAATGACTCTTCAAGCAAAACACATATCATGTGACGAATGAAAATATAGCTCCAAGTGAGGTTACCGATAATGTTGAAGACGAAAGAGGGGATGCCTTCCGGGGCATCCCCAAGCTTAGTTGCTTGGATCTTCCTTCAATATTTCCTTGGGGGTGCCTTCGTCATCCCCAAGCTTAGGGTCTTGTCACTCCTTATTCTCCTCATATCGATATCTCACCCAAAACTTGAAAACTTCAATCACACAAAACTTAACGGAACTTCGTGAGATGGGTTAGTATGATAAAGACAAATCATTCACTTTGGTACTGTCAAAGACAGGATCTCACACAATGACTACTGTAATCTACAATTTCCACAATTTATATTGAGCAATATAAGCCATAAAAACTAGATAACAAGCAAACTATGCATTGAAAACATAATCTGTCAAAAACAGAAAAGTACGTAAATATCTGAATTAATGTCATACTTCTGTAACTCCAGAAATTCTAAAAAATTAGTAAAACGTATAAAATTTGTATACCCATCAACTGTAAAAAATTCAGAATTTTTCCACATTCCAGTAAAAGACAGGAATTTCTGCATTGGACGCAAAAGTTTCTGTTTTTGCACAGAATCAAGTCAACTATCATCCACACTATCCCAAAGGCTTTACTTGGCACTTTATTGAAGCAAAAGCTATAAAAAAAGATCACTACAGTAGCCTAATCATGTGAACACACAAAAACAGTAGGTATAAGTGTTCGGTTGTCTCCCAACAAGCGATTTTCTTTAATGCCTTTTAACTAGGCATGATGAGTTCAATGATGCTCGCATAAAAGATAAGGATTGAAACATAAAGAGAGCATCATGAATCATAAGTTCCTCTCTCATAATAATTTTCAGTAGCATCATGAATAGATTCATCAATATAACCATCACATAAAGCATTCTTTTCATGATCCACAAGCATAGAAATTTTATTATTCTCCACACAAGAAAATTTCTTCTCATGAATAGTAGTGGGAGCAAACTCAACAAAATAACTATCATGTGAGGTATAATCCAATTGAAAATAAAAATCATGATGACAAGTTTCAAGGTTATCATTATTCTTTATAGCATACATGTCATCACCATAATCATCATATATAGCAACTTTGTTTTCATAATCAATTGAAACCTCTTCCAAAATAGTGGATTCATCACTAAATAAAGTCATGACCTCTCCAAATCCACTTTTATCAAAATTGTGAAAAGATTCAACACCCTCCAAAATAGTGGGATCATTCTTATCAAAAGTTGACACTCTTCCAATCCCACTTTCATCAATATAATCATCATAAATAGGAGGCATGCTACCATTATAACAAATTTGCACATCAAAACATGGGGGACTAAAAATATCATCTTCATCAAACATAGCATCCCCAAGCTTGTAGCTTTGCATATCATTAGCATCATGGATATTCATAGAGTTCATACCAACAATATTGCAATCACGCTCATCAATTATGCCATACATTTTGTTGAATTCTTCTTCTATCAATTGAGCACACTTTTCCTTTCCATCATTTTCACGAAAGACATTATAAAGATGAATAATATGATGCAACCTCAATTCCATTTTTTTGTAGTTTTCTTTTTATAAACCGAACTAGTGATAAAACAAGAAACTAAAAGATTCAATTGCAAGATCTAAATCTATACCTTCAAGCACTCACCTCCCCGGCAACGTCGCCAGAAAAGAGCTTGATGTCTACTACACAACTTGTTCTTGTAGACTCATGTTGGGCCTCCAAGCGCAGAGTTTTGTAGGACAGTAGAAATTTTCCCTGAAGTGGATGACCTAAGGTTTATCAATCCGTGGGAGGCGTAGGATGAAGATGGCCTCTCTCAACCAACCCTGCAACCAAATAACAAAAATTCTCTTGTGTCCCCAACACACCAAATACAATGGTAATTTGTATAGGTGCACTAGTTCGGCGAAGAGATGGTAATAAAAGCATAGTAATGATAGTAGATATTTATTTTTATAATAGGAACAATAAAAAATAGCAAGGTAGCAATTGATAAAACAGAGCACAAACGGTATTGCAATGCTTGAAAACAAGGCCTAGGGTCCGTACTTTTGCTAGTGCAATCTCTCAACAATGCTAACCTAATTGGATCATATAACCATCCCTCAAAGTGCGATGAAGAATCACTCCAAAGTTCTTATCTAGCGGAGAACATAAGAAGAAATTATTTGTAGCTATTCTTTCCGATCGATCTATCCAAGAGTTCGTACTAAAATAACACCAAGTTATTCTTTCCGATCGATCTATCAAGAGTTCGTACTAAAATAATACCAAGTTATTCTTTCCGACCGATCTATCAAGTGTTCGTACTAGAATAACACTAAAGCAAATTCAGATTCATAATACTCAATCCAACACAAAGAACCTCAAAGAGTGCCCCAAGATTTCTACCGGAGAAACAAAAGACGAGAACGTGCATCAACCCCTATGCATAGATTACCCCAATGTCACGTCGGGAATCCGCGAGTTGAGTGCCAAAACACATATCAAGTGAATCAATATGATACCCCATTGTCACCACAGGTATTCATAGCAAGACATACATCAAGTGCTCTCAAATCCATAAAAGTATTCAATCCGATAAAACGAAATCTCAAAGGGAAAACTCAATTCACAACAAGATAGAGAGGGGAAAACACCATATGATCCAACTATATTAACAAAGCCCGCGATACATCAAGATCGTGACATCTCAAGAACACGAGAGAGAGAGATTAAACACATAGCTAGTGGTACAAACCCTCAGCCCCGAGGGTGGACTACTCCGTCCTCATCATGGTGGCCGCCGGGATGATGAAGATGGCCACCGGAGATGATTCCCCCCTCCGGCAGGGTGCCGGAACGGGGTCTAGATTGGTTTTTCGTGACTACAGAGGCCTGCGGCAGCAGAACTTCTGATCTAGGGTTACCCCGAGGGTTTTTGGAATATTTGGCAATTTATAGGGCGAAGAGGCAGTGCGGGAGGTCACCGAGGTGGGCACAACCCACTTGGGCGCGCCTGGGCCCCCAGGCGCGCCCTGGTGGGTTGTGCCCCCCTCGGGGCACCCCTCTGGCACTTCTTTGGCCCACTGGATGTCTTCTGGTCCAAAAAAAATCTCCAAAAAGTTTCGCTGCGTTCGGACTCCATTTGGTAATGATTTTCTGCGATGTAAAAAACAAGCAAAAAACAACAACTGGCACTGGGCACTACGTCAATAGGTTAGTCCCAAAAAATTATATAAAGTTGCTATAAAATGATTGTAAAACATCCAAGAATGATAATATAACAGCATGAATACTTCATAAATTATAGATACGTTGGAGACGTATCAGCATCCCCAAGCTTAATTCCTACTCGTCCTCGAGTAGGTAAATGATAAAAGAAATAATTTATAAGTGTGAATGCTAGCAAAGTGCATAAGTTTGATCAATGATAATTTCAATCACTTTTCCTAACAACATAACAACAATTCTTTCTTATAAAACTTTTCATGTTAAAGTAGCAACCAATTCACATGTTAAGGTTCAAACAATGAATTCTCTTGAAACTCAACAACCTATATTTTTAGTCACCAAACAATTGCAATTTAACTTATTCAACAAAATATAAGTAAGAGCTCCACATACTAAATCATCATATAGTCTTCTATGATTGCTAGTACTCAAAGCATATTCTTAGAACAAATGGCATCCATCGAACACAGAGAAAGATAGGGGCTTAATATTTCGCCTCCCAACTCATTTATCATAGAGATAATTGTCAACAATAATAAATCATGATCAAATATATTTGACTGGTCATATGTGCCTAGATCTTTCCCCACCACATGATGCTTGCCAACTAGAGAATAGTTGAGGTTGAAATAAGATTTCATACTATTGACTCTTTGCATAAAAGTAAATACTGAAAAGTAAAAGATAGGCCCTTCGCAGAGGAAAGCAGAGGTCGTCATGCGCTTTTTATTTGGATGCCCAAACTCTTAATGCAAAGGAACGTCATGTTATATTGCCCCTTATGATAGCAACCTTTATTATGCAGTCCGTCGCTTTTATTACTTTGCCATCACAAGTTCGTACAATGCTCAATTTTCCCTTACAATAAAAGATCAAACATATTTAGGAGCAATTTTTATTGCTTTATGCACCGATGAAAACTTACTTGATGGATCTTATTCAATCCATAGGTAGGTATGGTGGACACTCATGGCAAGAAATTGGGTTTAAGGGTTTTTGGATGCACAAGTAGTATCTCTACTTAGTACGAATTTTTGGCTAGCAAAAGATCCTAGGCAAACACCACATGTTGGAGGATCCATAACAATATAACTTCTATGCAAATATACACAACCATAACTCATTACGTTGTCTTCCTTGTCCAAATTCAACTAATTTGCTCAAGTTTGAAAATAATTAATGGGTATTCACAATCATAGAAGATGTCCAAGATAATATATTTATATGTGAAAGTTCTCTTCCTTATACTAATCATTCATGAATTGCTTGTATGACCAATATTGTGATTGTCAAGCTTCAAATGATTTCACTTTCTAAACCCAATGTGAAGCTACCACTAGGCATGATATAATTTCAACTTCATGATATTCAATTTATTCAACAAATTACTCATAGGATATAAGTGAACCACAAGAGTAAATGACAAGCTACTCCAAAAAGATATAAGTGAAGATCAAGCGAGTAGTTAAGTAAATGGGTAGCTATTTGAGGACTCTTTCTTTTTTAAAAACTTTCAGATCTAAGTATTTTATTAAAACAGCAATCAAAACAAAAAAAATGACATTCCAAGAATAGCACAACTCATGTGAAGAAGCAAAGGCTCAACCGATACTAACCGATAATTGTTGAAGAAGAAAGGTGGGATGCCCACCGGGCCATCCCCAAGCTTAGATGCTTTAGACTTCTTGAAATATTATCTTGGGATGCCTTGGGCATCCCCAAGCTTGAGCTTTTGTGTCTCCTTAATTCCTCTCAAATCACGGTTTCCCTAATTCTTAAAAACTTCATCCACACAAAACTCAACAAGAACTCGTGAGATAAGTTAGTATAAATCAATGCAAAACCTTATCATTATATACTGTAGCAAATCACTAAAATTATTATTCAACATTGCATACTAAATTCCTCTGCATATTTAATACTCCTATCCTCAAATAGAATCATTAAACAAGCAAACATAAGCAAACAATGCGAACATAACAGCAATCTGTCTAAACAGGATAGTCTGTGAAGAGTGCAATTGTACTCATACTTAACTAACTCCAAAAATTCTGAAAATTTATAACACTGTAGAAAATTTATCAGAGCTTATTGTGCAAAAAGTTTCAACATTTTATCACCTACTGACTTATCTGTAGAATTATTGCAACAGCAATAAACTTTCTGTTTTGAAACAGCAACTCATGTATTTGCAAAATAAGCATGGTGAAGGCTATCCTTGCCACTTTTATTGAAGTAAGAGATGCAAAACATTATTCTAAATAACAGCAAGCAAATCCTAATAAAATAAAATGACTCTCCAAGCAAAACACGTATCATGTGACGAATGAAAATATAGCTCCAAGTGAGGTTACCGATAATGTTGAAGACGAAAGAGGGGATGCCTTCCGGGGCATCCTCAAGCTTAGTTGCTTGTATATTACTTGAATATTTCCTTGGGGGTGCCTTAGGTATCTCCAAGCTTAGGGTCTTGTCACTCCTTATTCTCCTCATGTCGATATCTCACCCAAAACTTGAAAACTTCAATCACACAAAACTTGACGGAACTTCGTGAGATGAGTTAGTATGATAAAGACAAATCATTCACTTTGGTACTGTCAAAGACAAGATTCATAATTGTTATCACACAATGCCTACTGTACTCTACAATTTCCACAATTTATATCGAGCAATATAAGCCATAGAAACTAGATAACAAGCAAACTATGCATTGAAAACAGAATCTGTCAAAAACAGAACAGTATGTAAAGATCTGAATTAAGGTCATACTTCTATAAATCCCCAAATTCTGTAAAATTAGGAAAACGTAGAAAATTTGTATACCCATCAACTGTAAAAAATTCAGAATTTTCCATGTTCCAGTAAAAGACAGGAATTTCAGCACTGGACGCAAAAGTTTCTGTTTTTGCACAGAATCAAGTCAACTATCATCCACACTATCCCAAAGGCTTTACTTGGCTCTTTATTGAAACAAAAGCTATAAAACAAGATCACTACAGTAGCCTAATCATGTGAACACACAAAAATAGTAGTTATAAGTGTTGGGTTGTGTGACGCCCCCGACTCAATCGTGCACTAATCATACACGCAAACATGCACGATCAAGCACAGGGACTCACGGGAAGATATCACAACACAAATCTAACACAAATAAACGGAGATCAATGAATATTACAGACCAGGGATCACGAGGATCCAAAAACATAACTCAGTCATACAAATAATATCTGGGTACACACATAGTTAGTTAAGGTTTGCCTTAAGAAGGCTAGCACAAACAACGACTCTAGATCGAAAGGCGAAGGCCTCCTGCCTAGGGCCTTCAATCCTACTCCTGGTCGGCTGGCTCGATCCAGTAGTAAGTGCCGTCTGGGCCCTCCTGGTAGTAAGCTCCTGTGGTGTCATCTGGCTCCTGAGCTCCATCGTCTGAGGTAACATCAAAAGGGGTATGGGGGAAAAAGAGGTAGCAAAGCAACCGTGAGTACTCATCCGAAGTACTCAGCAAGCAAGGATCTACACTACATATGCAACATTATCAAAGAAAGGTTGAATATGTGGATTGGGCTGCAGAAATGCCAGAATAGAGAGAAGACCTAGTCCTATCGAAGACTAGCAGCTTCACGAAGCCACCATCTTGCAGCAATTAAAAGAGTACAGAAAAGCATTTTATTAAGCAAGCATATTGAGGCAAAGCTTAGAGATCCTTCCTCGACTCCCTGCGAGAAAGCGATCCCGGAGCTTCAATTAATTAAACAAGAATCCAGTTCAAGTATTAGATTGGGATACCAAACTGAGCTGTTACCGTCGACACGACTATTCGAATAGATCACTTCCCTGCAGGGGTGCACTACGGTTACCCAACACGCTCGATCACCTCTGGCCGGACACACTTGCTGGGTAATGCCCGGCCTCGGGAGATTGACACGAAGCAGCACCCTACCTAGGCTCAGCAGAGAGGTCAACACGCCGGACTAACCTATGCACCCAGGGGTCTTGGGCCATCGCCCCGGGCGCTCCTGTGCGTTGCGAGACTGGCCGGGGAGCAGGCGCGACACTGAACTCGTCAGTGAAGTATCCAGCCCAACCCCAACAATCAGCCCGCACGGTGAACTGTGATGTCTGATGAGCTTTCGGGAGAAACGTACGACGTAGAGGGCCCCATAACCATTATCCCACGTGGTGGTAGTGCGTATAGGCCATTGGCCAACTCAGATCAATTACCCAAATGCGTTAGGCGTATTTAATAACTCGCGAAGACGATCAGAGTTTCTAATGCTCCGCCACAATATCTCTCTCAGGTGCCCTCCTGGCAAACCCGACTGCATAATTTCCCCGTGGGTACCCCTCAGGGTCGACCCGCCTACGACAAAGGTCAAAGTAACCGTGTGGTCATAACATCAAGGGGGAAACCCCGAGGAATCACCCTCGGTGGATTCCACTCGATGAAATCAGCAAGGTGAACGTAGGAGGAATCACCCTCGAGGTTCACACTTGAGGGGTTGCACGATAGAGTCGTATCGGGAGTGGTGAAGGAGGAATCACCCTTGATGACCACGACCGAACAGCTACACTACAAAGTTATCATCAGGAGTGCGTTACGAGGTATCACCTTCGGCACTCGATAATAACTATGCAGAGTCGTACAACAAAGGGGGTGAAGTGAGGTGTCGGTCTCTGGTCGTCGATCACGTTGATCGAGTCATCGATGATGAAGCAGAGGCAACAAGGACAAAGTGGGGGTCACTGCTGGATCACTAACCAACCTATACTAAGCAGTTTAGGTTAAGCAGGTAGGTATCAATAAGCAGGTTACAAAAAGCAGGCTATGCATCAGGATAGGAGCAATCAATTACAGTAGCAAAATCTAATGCAAGCATGAGAGAATGGAATGGGCGATATCGGAATGTTCAGGGGGGGGGCTTGCCTGGAAGCTCTGCTGAGAGGGGCTGGTTGTCAGAAGGCTGCTCGTCCGGAGTGTAGTCGTACTCTGCCGCGTCGGCGTCGGTCTCGGCGTCTATCAAGAGAGAAGGAGGGGGAAAGAAACAATAAATTCATGGCAAAAAATGCAAACAATATGCATGACATGCCTAAATGATACGCAGAGGTGTCCTACTGCCTAACTAGATATTTTAGTTAATTTAGGAATTTATTTGGATTTATTTTATTAAAGTTAAGCACTATTCATTTATCGAAATCATTCTAAAAGTTCCATGTTCAGGTAGTTAGTGGCATCTGACTGCAATACGAAGGGCGTATTCGGATTCGTCTCGTCGTGCTGAGCAACTTTCATGTACAAAGTATTTTCATCCGAGCTACGGTTTATTTTATATGATTTTCAAAAGTTTTAATCATTTTCTGAATTTATTTAATTATTTTAAATCAACATTATCCAGAATAGTATGGGATGAAGTCAGCATGACGTATGTGTGACGTCAGCAATCAACAGAGCGGTTGACTGGAGTCAAACTTGACCTGTGGGTCTAGTGGGACCCACTTGTCAGTGACTCAGCTAATTAAATAGAGTTAGTTTAAACTAATTAGGTTAATTAGTGGGTGGGGCCTACTGGTCAGTGGGTAATTAGTGTTTTAATTAATTAATTTAACTAATTAACTGATTTTTATTTATTTAAAATCGTTTAAATGGGCAGGACCCACATGTCAGTGACACGGGGTCAGCCCAGTCAGCAGTTGACCCAATCAACAGGTCAACTGCACCCACTGGTCAGTGGCACAGCGGGACCCACCGGTCAGGCCATGTCGGACGGCGAACGGAGAAGCACCGGAGCTGGCTCCGGCGAGCCAAAACGTGGCGGCCGAACGCCGGAACAGCTCGGGTTTTCGCCATAGTGCACCAAATCGCGTGATTCTTCTTGCGTTCGAAAGCTGAGGCTGCCGCGCATCAAGTGGTGCCACTGGACTGACCGGAGATGGCCGGAGCAGGGAGTTGAAACGTCGCCGGCGGCGGTGATCCACGGTGACTCGGCGAAAACGAAGAACGAGCGCGTGCGTGAGTGATTTAAAGCACCAGGCCGCACCACTGGAGTGCCCCGGGCACGATGGCGTGCTCGAACGGCCACGACATCGACAGGAACGGCGACGGCGAGCCGCACGGCGGAGCTGAGCTTCGGCTATGGCGGCGAGCTAGCTAGGACGGTGCAGAGCGGCTCGGGAGAAAAGCGAAGGGGAGGGGAGGCTCACCGTGCGCTTACGGAAAACCCTCGACGGCTTAGGAGCAGCAGGGAGTCGCCGGAGTCGGAGACGGTCGGCGGCGGTCGGAGATGCGGTCGAAAGGGGAATCGGCGCTGCAGGGCCCTTCGGTTCCACCTAGGGCCACCAGGAGACGTAGCGGACCGTGGCGGAGTTGGCCGACATGGTTGGCGGGCACGGGACCGCCGGTGGCCGTGACAAACGATGGAGGACGGCGGCGAGCGTTTCGGGTGAGGTGGGAAACAAGAGAGGAAGAGGCGCGCGGGGCGAATGAGCGAGGGGGATGCCAGAGGGTCGTGGGGCCTCGCCCTTATCCACGGCGAGCGCGGCGACGCGCTGTCGAGCAGGCGGGCAGGGGGGCCGGGGTGCGTGCGCGCGCTGTGGCGTCGACAGCGGCGCGGGGTGAGCAGTGCGAGGTGGGAGACGGCACTGGGTGGGTTGGGCCGGCGCTGTAGTCACTTAGTCCCAGCCGCTGCGGGCCTTTTTCCTTTTCTTCTTTTCTTTTCTTTTCTGTTTTCTTTTGTTTTTCTGTTTTGCAAAATGTGTGGGCCCATTTATAGTTTTGTAAAACATATGACTTAGCCCAATAATTACAGTGCCTTATTTAACACTGCCAGAAATTGGTTTGGCAAATAAATGATTTCATTTGAATTTTATTTAATTGAATAAGCATTAAATGGAGCTGTTTGGTTACTGTTTTTGGTGGATAGAGTCACCTAAATATTTCAATTAATGTTGATTGCAATTTTATAAATGCCTCTAGATTATTTGCAACATGATGAACATTTTAGTTCGTGGATTTGAAAAACTTTTATTTTCACTTTAAATTAATTTGAAGTTTGAATTAGGAGTTTGAAATGCAATATGATGCAAATGATGACTAGGCACTGTTAAACTTGCTGACATGGCATTAACTAAGGGTGATCACTGTGGTTAATTACATGGGGTGTTACAATTCTCCTCCTCTAACAAGAATTCTCGTCCAGAAAATTTTAGGAGGTAGACGGGAACAAAGCGTGGTATTCATCACGAAGACGAACCTCGCGTTTCCAAGTGGCTTCATCTTCAAAAGGATTTGACCACTAAGCTTTAAGAAGTTTAATAGCCCTCAGACGGGTGCGACGTTCAGCTCGATCGAGAACGTGGACCGGACAGATACTTCAGACTTTGATGATCGGTGAAGATCTCGCTACGAGTACCAAGAAGGAAATGTTGCCACAACTTCAGTGCAAACTTAACTACAGCAAGTTCGAGGTCATGGACTGGGTAGTTCTTCTAAAAATACATCTTGGAATTTACAAACGATTGGAGCATTTTCAATTCTCACAAGAGGAGAAGCGTTTACGCGTTCAAGGAATAATTCCGTGCTTCGACATTTCGAACAAGATGAGCATGGTAGCTTACTATCTCATTGAAGGATGTAGTAGATGGACGGTTTTAGTGGCGCAAATGATAGAAGCAGTATGTGTTTTCAACCATTCCATTCCCAGAAAGAGGTTGATATTGAACGACTTCAAAACAATGGGAAACATGGAATTCCAACCCTTCAAGTTCAACGGGGACGTTGTGACTAACCATGGTGGTTCGACATTGACCCACAGAATGTAGCTTGGAATTTCAGCCAAGTGATGACGGTTCCAACAGGTAAGGAACGCTTGTGGCTTGTCCCACGATTGAGCTGCGGGACCTTTCAGGTAGTAAGCCGCGAAGGTGACATAGTTGGCAAGGGCTACATCAGCAGACTCCAACTCGAAAGGGATGTCATGGAGCCAATCATCAGCATCAAGGGGCTGAGTTGAGCTGCGGTAGATGACAGGGCTGAGATGCGCAAAGTCCTGCAGAGTTACTGGGGCTGGTTGCTGATTCATATTGGGACGCGGGAACTGAGTCATGACTCCTGCCATGAACTGGCGATTTAGCATCAAACTGTTGTATCATTCCGGACACGTATTCTGGCGGTGGTGGATTGTCGCCACCACAGACACGACCAACGGGTCTAACCATCCTGCTTAATGCAACAGGGGGTAGTTTAGCAAGGGGTGGAGCAAGTGTATGGAGTAATTCATGGTGTAACTTGAACATTGAGCAAAGGCGCAGTATGTACAAAGCATTAGTGATTGAAGACACACAGATACATATACGGGGCCAATTACATGTTGTTTGTATGAGTTCGGACAAGAGAAACATCCTAGACATACTAGGCGGCGCACAGGCACACGGTAAGGAAGTACACAACGAGACATAGCAAAGGCTACATCAACGTCGGGGAAAACCACTGAAACGGGGTAACTGCAAGTGCGGACGACGAATGGCCGTCGCAGGAAAATCCTGCTCTCCATGTGCACTCTGATGCAGAATCCGGTCTCAAGCTGGAAGAAGAGGTCCACGTGCAGGTGTGTGACCTCCAACAGCAGGCCAATCAATACCAGCATACATCTGAGTCCTGCGCGGATAAAAGATGTACTCCGGATGTATCCCTGCATGAACAGCTGGTAGCAACTATGTCATAGCATCGTAGAGACGTGCTCGAGTGGCAAACAACTCAACGGCAAGAGCCCGAACAGTGTGATCCAGAGCCTGAGTGCACTGAATCAGAACGTGCAGGTTGTATCGACGACGCTCGTATGGGGCACAGATAGCTGTGTGGTATCCAGTAGCATCTCCTGCACGGGCATACGGAATGTATCGGAACTCAGAGGCATCCAAGCTAACGCTGGACTCTCCTCGGAGACGTGCGATAGCTGAGTAGGCGGCATCATGGACTGCCATCTCAATCATCACGCCGATACCGTGGAAAAGGTGCAGCTCAGTGTCTGAGTCATCTTGCTGATCATAGATACGAACATCGGCATGGTACTGCTCCTGGTTGAACTCGTGGTAATCCTCGTAGACCATGTATTCGGGGTACCGGCGGTAGCCTAGTCTGGTCAGGAGGGCGATCAGGACAGCTGGAAAACCAGGGGCATCACGAGCCCAAGTGCGAAGTACAAGCTACGTCGCAGGATGTGGTGGAAACAAATGATCCATCTGAAACGGAGGAAATTCAGGATTGTCAGATGACAATGAGAAGTATAATTCAACTCGGAAAGAAAGGTTATACAAACCAATGGAAAGGAAAATGACTATCAGACTAATCAGATCAATGGTAAGGAAGTAAGCACAGATATCCAGTTCTTCGGGTAGACGAGATTTACGAGATCCTAAGTGTCGGCGTTAGTAAATTCATTTAACCCAAATAGAAGAGAGATCAGAGTCCCAGAGTATAGACGAGGAATAAAAGATACTAATACCACCCAGTTGGCGACGTGGGCCCGTAAGCCACACAACCAAGTTAGTAAATTAGTTTTTGGATGTCTAGACTCAACTTCGGCCAAAGAATTGGAAGGGGGCTTCCTATAGGCAGTCAGCTCTGATACCAACTTGTGACGCCCCCGACTCAATCATGCACTAATCATACACGCAAACATGCACAATCAAGCACAGGGACTCACGGGAAGATATCACAACACAACTCTAACACAAATAAACGGAGATCCACGAATATTACAGACCAGGGATCATGAGGATCCAAAAACATAAGTCAGTCATACAAATAATATCTGGGTACAGACATAGTTAGTCAAGGTTTGCCTTAAGAAGGCTAGCACAAACAACGACTCTAAATCGAAAGGCGAAGGCCTCCTACCTAGGGCCTCCGATCCTACTCCTGGTCGACTGGCTCGATCCAGTAGTAAGTGCCGTCTGGGCCCTCCTGGTAGTAAGCTCCTGTGGTGTCATCTGGCTCCTGAGCTCCATCGTCTGAGGTAACATCAAAAGGGGTATGGGGGAAAAAGAGGTAGCAAAGCAACCGTGAGTACTCATCTGAAGTACTCAGCAAGCAAGGATCTACACTACATATGCAACATTATCAAAGAAAGGCTGAATATGTGGACTGGGCTGCAGAAATGCCAGAATAGAGAGAAGACCTAGTCCTATCAAAGACTAGCATCTTCACGAAGCCACCATCTTGCAGCAAATAGAAGAGTACAGAAAAGCATTTTATTAAGCAAGCATGTTGAGGCAAAGCTTAGAGATCCTTCCTCGACTCCCTACGAGAAAGCGATCCTGGAGCTTCAATTGATTAAATAAGTATCCAGTTCAAGTATTAGGTCGGGATACCAAACTGAGCGTCCTGTTACCGTGGACACGGCTATTCGAATAGATCACTTCCCTGCAGGAGTGCACTATAGTTACCCAACACGCTTGATCACCTCTGGCCGGACACACTTGCTGGGTAATGCCCGGCCTCGGGAGATTGACATGAAGCAGCGCCCTACCTAGGCTCAGCAGAGAGGGCAACACGCCGGACTAACCTATGCACCCAGGGGTCTTGGGCCATCGCCCCAGGCGCTCCTGCGCGTTGCGAGACTGGCCGGGGAGCAGGCGCGACACTGAACTCGTCAGTGAAGTATCCAGCCCAACCCCAACAATCAGCCCGCACGGTGAACTGTGACGTCTGATGAGCTTTCGGGAGAAATGTACGACGTAGAGGGCCCCATAACCATTATCCCACGTGATGGTAGTGCATATAGGCCTTTGACCAACTCAGATCAATTACCCAAATCCGTTAGGCGTATTTAATAACTCGCGGAGACGATCAGAGTTTCTGATGCTCCGCCATAATATCTCTCCCGGGTGCCCTCCTGGCAAACCCGACTGCATAATTTCCCCGCGGGTACCCCTCAGGGTCGACCCACCTGCGACAAAGGTCAAAGTAACCGTGTGGTCATAACATCAAGGGGGAAACCCCGAGGAATCACCCTCGGTGGATTCCACTCGATGAAATCAGCAAGGTGAACGTAGGAGGAATCACCCTCGAGGTTCACACTTGAGGGGTTGCACGACAGAGTCGTATCGGGAGTGGTGAAGGAGGAATCACCCTCGACGGCCACGACCGAACAGCTACACTACAAAGTTATCATCAGGAGTGCGTTACGAGGTATCACCCTCGGCACTCGATAGTAACTATGCAGAGTCGTACAACAAAGGGGGTGAAGTGAGGTGTCGATCTCTGGTCGTCGATCACGTTGATCGAGTCGTCGATGATGAAGCAGAGGCAACAAGGACAAAGTGGGGGTCACTGATGGATCACTAACCAACCTATACTAAGCAGTTTAGGTTAAGCAGGTAGGTATCAATAAGCAGGTTACAAAAAGCAGGCTATGCATCAGGATAGGAGCAATCAATTACAGTCTCAAAATCTAATGCAAGCATGAGAGAATGGAATGGGCGATATCGGAATGTTCAAGGGGGGGGGGCTTGCCTGGAAGCTCTGCTGAGAGGGGCTGGTCGTCAGCAGGCTGCTCGTCTAGAGCGTAATCGTACTCTGCTGCATCGGCGTCGATCTCGGCGTCTATCGAGAGAGAAGGAGGGGGGAAAGAAACAATAAATTCACGGCAAAAAATGCAAACAATATGCATGACATGCCTAAATGATATGCAGAGGTGTTCTACTGCCTAACTAGATGATTTAGTTAATTTAGGAATTTATTTGGATTTATTTTATTAAAGTTGAGCACTATTCATTTATCGAAATCAATCTAAAAGTTCCATGTTCAGGTAGTTAGTGGCATCTGACAGCAATACGAAGGGCATATTCGGATTTGTCTCGTCGTTCTGAGCAACTTTCATGTACAAAGTATTTTCATCCGAGCTACGGTTTATTTTATATGATTTTCTAAAGTTTTAATCATTTTCTGAATTTATTTAATTATTTTAAATCAACATTATCCAGAATAGTATGGGATGACGTCAGCATGACGTATGTGTGATGTCAGCAGTCAACAGTGCGGTTGACTGGAGTCAAACCTGACCTGTGGGACCCACTTGTGAGTGACTCAGCTAATTAAACAGAGTTAGTTTAAACTAATTAGGTTAATTAGTGGGTGGGGCCTACTGGTCAGTGGGTAATTAGTGTTTTAATTGATTAATTTAACTAATTAACCGGTTTCTATTTATTTAAAATCATTTAAATGGGCGGGACCCACATGTCAGTGACACGGGGTCAGCCCAGTCAGCAGTTAACCCAATCAACAGGTCAACTGCACCCACTGGTCAGTGGCACAGCGGGCCCCACCGATCAGGCCACGTCGGACGGTGACTGGAGAAGCGCCGGAGCTGGCTCCGGCGAGCCAAAACGCGGCGGCCGAACGCCGGAGCAGCTCGGGTTTTCGCCATAGTGCACCAAATATTGTGATTCTTCTTGCGTTCGAAAGTTGAGGCTGCCGCGCATCGAGTGGTGCCACTGGACTGACCGGAGATGGCCGAAGCAGGGAGCTGCAACATCGCCGGCGGCTGTGATCTACGGTGACTCGGCGAAAATGAAGAACGAGCGCGTGCGTGAGTGATTTAAAGCGCCAGGCCGCACCACTGGAGTGCCCTGGGCACGATGGCGTGCTCGGACGGCCACGACATTGACAGGAACGGCGACGGCGAGCCGCATGGAGGAGCTGAGCTTCGGCTATGGCGGCGAGCGAGCTAGGACGGTGTAGAGCGGCTCAGGAGAAAAGAGGAGGGGAGGGGAGGCTCACCGTGCGGTTACGGAAAACCCTCGACGGCTTAGGAGCAGCAGGGAGTCGCCGGAGTCAGAGACGGTCGGCGGCGGTCGGAGATGCGGTCGAATGGGTAATCAGCGCTGTAGGGCCCTCCGGTTCCACCTAGGGCCACCAGGAGATGTAGCGGACCGTGGCGGAGCTGGCCGACATGGTTGGCGGGCACGGGACTGCCGGTGGCCGTGGCAAACGATGGAGGACGACGACGAGCGTTTCGGGTGAGGTGGGAAACAAGAGAGGGAGAGGCGCGCTGGGCGAATGAGCGAGGTTGGCGCTAGGGGGTCGTGGGGCCTCGCCCTTATCCACGGCGAGCACGGCGACGCGCTGTCGAGCAGGCGAGCAGGGGGGGGGGGGGGCGGGGTGCGTGCGCGCGCTGTGGCGTCGACAGCGGCGCGGGGTGAGCAGTGGGAGGTGGGAGACTGCGCTGGGTGGGCTGGGCCGGCGCTGTAGCCACTTAGGCCCAGCCGCTGCGGGCCTTTTTCCTTTTCTTCTTTTCTTTTCTTTTCTGTTTTCTTTTGTTTTTCTATTTTGCAAAATGTGTGGGCCCATTTATAGTTTTGTAAAACATATGACTTAGCCCAATAATTACAGTGCCTTATTTAACACTGCCAGAAATTGGTTTGGCAAATAAATGATTTCATTCGAATTTTATTTAACTGAATAAGCATTAAATGGAGCTATTTGGTTACTATTTTTGGTGGATAGAGTCACCTAAATATTTCAATTAATGTTGATTGCAATTTTATAAATGCCTCTGGATTATTTGCAACATGATGAACATTTTAGTTCCTGGATTTGAAAAACTTTTATTTTCACTTTAAATTAATTTGAAGTTTGAATTAGGAGTTTGAAATGCAATATGATGCAAATGATGACTAGGCACTGTTAAACTTGCTGACATGGCATTAACTAAGGGTGATCACTGTGGTTAATTACATGGGAAGTTACAGGTTGTCTCCCAACAAGCGATTTTCTTTAATGCCTTTTAACTAGGCATGATGAGTTCAATGATGCTCGCATAAAAGATAAGGATTGAAACATAAAGAGAGCATCATGAATCATAAGTTCCTCTCTCATAATAATTTTCAGTAGCATCATGAATATATTCATCAATATAACCATCACATAAAGCATTCTTTTCATGATCCACAAGCATAGAAATTTTATTACTCTCCACATAAGAAAATTTCTTCTCATGAATAGTAGTGGGAGCAAAATCAACAAAATAACTATCATGTGAGGCATAATCCAATTCAAAATAAAAATCTGGATGACAAGTTTCATGGTTATCATTATTCTTTATAGCATACATGTCATCACCATAATCATCATATATAGCAACTTTGTTTTCATAATCAATTGAAACCTCTTCCAAAATAGTGGATTCATAACTAAATAAAGTCATGACCTCTCCAAATCCACTTTTATCAAAATTGTGAAAAGATTCAACACCCTCCAAAATAGTGGGATCATTCTGATCTAAAGTTGACACTCTTCCAATCCCACTTTCATCAATATAATCATCATAAATAGGAGGCATGCTACCAATATAACAAATTTGCACATCAAAACTTGGGGGACTAAAAATATCATCTTCATCAAACATAGCATCCCCAAGCTTGTAGCTTTGCATATCATTAGCATCATGGATATTCATAGAGTTCATACCAACAATATTGTAATCACGCTCATCAATTATGCCAAACATTTTATTGAATTCTTCTTCTATCAATTGAGCACAATTTTCCTTTCCATCATTTTCACAAAAGACATTATAAAGATGAATAATATGATGCAACCTCAATTCCATTTTTTTGTAGTTTTCTTTTATAAACCGAACTAGTGATAAAACAAGAAACTAAAAGATTCAATTGCAAGATCTAAAGATATACCTTCAAGCACTCACCTCCCCGGCAACGGCGCCAGAAAAGAGCTTGATGTCTACTACACAACTTGTTCTTGTAGGCTCGTGTTGGTTCTCCAAGCGCAGAGTTTTGTAGGACAGTAGCAATTTTCCCTCAAGTGGATGACCTAAGGTTTATCAATCCGTGGGAGGCGTAGGATGAAGATGGTCTCTCTCAAACAACCCTGCAACCAAATAACAAAAAGTCTCTTGTGTCCCCAACACACCCAATACAATGGTAATTTGTATAGGTGCACTAGTTCGGCGAAGAGATGGTAATAAAAGCGTAGTAATGATAGTAGATATTGATTTTTGTAATAGGAACAATAAAAAACAGTAAGGTAGCAATTGATAAAATGGAGCACAAACGGTATTGCAATGCTTGAAAACAAGGCCTAGGGTCCGTACTTTTGCTAGTGCAATCTCTCAACAATGCTAATCTAATTGGATCATATAACCATCCCTCAAAGTGCGATGAAGAATCACTCCAAAGTTCTTATCTAGCGGAGAACATAAGAAGAAATTATTTGTAGCTATTCTTTCCGATCGATCTATCCAAGAGTTTGTACTAAAATAACACCAAGTTATTCTTTCCGATCGATCTATCAAGAGTTCGTACTAAAATAATACCAAGTTATTCTTTTCGATCGATCTATCAAGAGTTCGTACTAGAATAACACCAAAGCAAATTCAGATTCATAATACTCAATCCAACACAAAGAACCTCAAAGAGTGCCCCAAGATTTCTACCGGAGAAACAAAAGACGAGAATGTGCATCAACCCCTATGCATAGATTACCCTAATGTCACCTCGGGAATCTGCGAGTTGAGTGCCAAAACACATATCAAGTGAATCAATATGATACCCCATTGTCACCACAGGTATTCATAGCAAGACATACATCAAGTGCTCTCAAATCCATAAAAGTATTCAATCCGATAAAACAAAATCTCAAAGGGAAAACTCAATTCACAACAAGATAGAGAGGGGAAAACACCATATGATCCAACTATATTAACAAAGCCCGCGATACATCAAGATCGTGACATCTCAAGAACACAAGAGAGAGAGATTAAACACATAGCTACTGGTATAACCCTCAGCCCCGAGGGTGGACTACTCCCTCCTCATCATGGTGGCCGCCGGGATGATGAAGATGGCCACCGAAGATGATTCCCCCTCCGGCAGGGTGCTGAAACGGGGTCTAGATTGGTTTTTCATGACTAGAGAGGCCTGCGGCGGCGAAACTTCTGATCTAGTGTTACCCCAAGGGTTTTTGGAATATTAGGCAATTTATAGGGCGAAGAGGCGGTGCGGGAGGCCACCGAGGTGGGCACAACCCACCTGGGCGCGCCTGGGCCCCCAGGCGCGCCCTGGTGGGTTGTGCCCCCTCGGGGCACCCCTCTGGCACTTCTTTGGCCCACTGGATGTCTTCTGATCCAAAAAAAATCTCCAAAAAGTTTCGCTGCGTTTGGACTCCGTTTGGTAATGATTTTCTGCGATGTAAAAAACAAGCAAAAAATAACAACTGGCACTGGGCACTACGTCAATAGGTTAGTCCCAAAAAATGATATAAAGTTGCTATAATATGATTGTAAAACATCCGAGAATGATAATATAACAGCATGAATACTTCATAAATTATAGATACGTTGGAGACGTATCAGCGACATCCATATTCACGTTAAATAGGGCACCGTCTAAAATCCGTTGAGATGACACCGTATGAACTATGGTTTGGCAAGAAACCTAAGCTGTCGTTTCTTAAAAGTTTGGGGATGCGACGCTTATGTCAAAAGGCTTCAGCCTGATAAGCTCGAACCCAAAGCGGAGAAGTGCGTCTTCATAGGATACCCGAAAGAAACTATTGGGTATACCTTCTACCACAGATCCGAAGGCAAAAATCTTTGTTGCTAAGAATGGGTCCTTTCTAGAGAAGGAGTTTCTCTCGAAAGAAGTGAGTGGGAGGAAAGTAGAACTTGATGAGGTAGTTGTATCTTCTCTCGAATTGGAAAGTAGCACATCAGAGAAAACCGTTCCCGTGATGCCTACACCAACTAGAGAGGAAGCTAATAATGATGATCATGAAACTTCAGATCAAGTTACTACAAAATTTCATAGGTCGACCAGAACACGTTCCGCACCAGAGTGGTATGGTAATCCTGTCCTGGAAGTCATGTTACTAGACCAAGGCGAACCTACGAACTATGAAGAAGCTATGATGAGCCCAGATTCCGACAGATGGCTTGAGGCCATAAAATCTGAGATAGGATCCATGTATGAGAACAAAGTGTGGACTTTGGTGGACTTGCCCGATGATCGGCAAGCCATAGAAAATAATTGGATCTTCAAGAAGAAGACTGACGCTGATGGTAATGTTACTATCTACAAAGCTTGACTTGTTGCGAAAGGTTTTTGACAAGTTCAAAGGGTTGACTAGATGAGACTTTCTCACCCGTAGCGATGCTTAAGTCTGTCCGAATCATGTTAGCAATTGCCGCATTTTATGATTATGAAATCTGGCAAATGGACGTCAAAACTGCATTCCTTAATGGATTTCTTAAAGAAGAGTTGTATATGATGCAACCAAAAGGTTTTTTCAATCTTAAAGGTGCTAAAAAAGTGTGCAAGCTCCAGCGATCCATCTATGGACAGGTGCAAGCATCTCGGAGTTGGAATATACGCTTTGATGAGGTGATCAAAGCATATGGTTTTATACAGACTTACAGTGAAGCATGTATTTACAAGAAAGTGAGTGGGAGCTCTGTAGCATTTCTGATATTATATGTGGATGGCATATTGTTGATGGGAAATGATATAGAATTTCTGGATAGCATAAAAGGATACTTGAATAAGAATTTTTCAATGAAAGACCTCGGTGAAGCTACTTATATATTGGGCATCAAGATCTATAGGGATAGATCGAGACGCTTAATAGGACTTTCACAAAGCACATACCTTGGCAAGATTTTGAAGAAGTTCAAAATGGATCAGTCAAAGAAAGGGTTCTTGCTTGTGTTACAAGGTGTGAAGTTGAGTAAGACTCAAAACCCGACCACGGCAGAAGATAAAGAGAGAATGAAAGTCATTCCCTATGCCTCAGCCATAGGTTCTATAAAGTATGCCATGCTGTGTAACAAACCTGTTGTGTAACTTGCCATGAGTTTGGCAAGGGGGTACAATAGTGATCCAGGAGTAGATCACTTGACAGCGGTTAAAAATTATCCTTAGTTACCTAAGAGGACTAAGGAGATATTTCTCGATTATGGAGGTAATAAAGAGTTCATCGTAAAGGGTTACGTCGATGCAAGCTTTGACACTTATTCAGATGACTCTAAGTCTCAATCTGGATACGTATTGAAAGTGGGAGCAATTAGCTAGAGTAGCTCCATACAGAGCATTGTAGACATAGAAATTTGCAAAATACATACGGATCTGAATATGGCAGACCCGTTGACTAAACCTCTCTCACAAGCAAAACATGATCACACCTTAGTACTCTTTGGGTGTTTATCACATGGCGATGTGAACTAGATTATTGACTCTAGTAAACTCTTTGGGTGTTAGTCACATGGAGATGTGAACTATGGGTGTTAATCACATGGCGATGTGAACTAGATTATTGACTCTAGTGCAAGTGGGAGACTGAAGGAAATATGCCGTAGAGGCAATAATAAAGTTGTTATTTTATATTTCCTTATTCATGATAAAGGTTTATTATTCATGCTAGAATTGTATTGATCGGAAGCTTAAATACATGTGTGAATACATAAACAAACACCATGTCCCTAGTAAGCCTCTACTAGACTAGCTCGTTGATCAAAGATGGTTAAGGTTTCGTAACCATGGACAGGTGTTTTCATTTGATAACGGGATCACATCATTAGGAGAATGATGTGATGGACAAAACCCATCCGTTAGCTTAGTATAATGATCGTTCAGTTTTATTGCTATTGCTTACTTCATGTCAAATACATATTCCTTCGACTATAAGATTATGCAACTCCTGGATATTGGAGGAATACCTTGTGTTCTATCAAACATCACAACGCAACTGGGTGATCATAAAGATGCTCTACAGGTATCTCCGAAGGTGTTTGTTGAGTTGGCATAGATTGAGATTAGGATTTGTCACTCCGAGTATCAGAGAGGTATCTCTGGGCCCTCTAGGTAATACACATCATAAGCTTGCAAGAAAATGACTATGGAGTTTGTCACGAGGTGATGTATTATAGAACGAGTAAAGAGATAGGCCAGTAATGAGATTGAACTAGGTATATAGATACCGACGATCGAATCTCGGGCAAGTAACATACCGATGGACAAAGGGAATTACGTATGTTGCCATTAGGTTCGACCGATAAAGATCTTCGTAGAATATGTAGGAGCCAATATGGGCATCCAGGTTCCGCTATTGGTTATTAACCATAGAGGTGTCTCGGTCATGTCTATATAGTTCTCGAACCCGTAGGGTCCGCACGCTTAACGTTCGTTGACGATATAGTGTTATATGAGTTATATGATTTGGTGACCGAATGTTGTTCGGAGTCCCGGATGAGATCACGGACATGACGAGGAGTCTCGAAATGGTTGAGAGGTAAATATTGATATATAGGACAATGGTATTCGGACACCGAAAGAGTTTCGGAGTGCACCGGGTAGTCATCGGGTCACCGGAAGGGGTTCCGGACACCCCTGGTAAGTGTATGGGCCTAATGGGCCAAAGGGGGGGACAGACCAGCCCGTGGTGTGCCCCTTCTTTGGACAGCAGGCCCTAAGGGAAGGAAAAGGGGGAGGGCTAGCCCCTCCTACCTTTCCCTCTCATGGGAGAATGGAAGGGGGGCATCCTCCCCTGCCTTTCCCCCGAACCTGTATAAGGCGGGGGCGCGGCTTGGGAGGGACTCCAAGTAGGATTCCTCCTACTTGGGTGGCTCCTTTGGCTGCTCCTCCCTCCCTCCCACCTATATATATGTGAGAGGAGGGCGCCTAGCACACAACATACAATTGCCTAGCCGTGTGCGGTGCCCCCCTCCACCATTTACACCCCCGGTCATATTTTCGTAGTGCTTAGGCTAAGCCCTGCGGAGATCACTTCACCATCACCATCACCACGCCGTCGTGCTGCCGGAGCTCATCTACTACCTTGCCGTATTTCTGGATTAAGAAGGCGGAGGACGTCACCGAGCTGAACGTGTGCAGAACGCGGAGGTGCCGTGTGTTCAGTACTAGATCAGTTGGAGCACGAAGAAAGTTCGACTACATCAACCGCGTTGTGAATCGCTTCCGCTTATGGTCTACGAGGGTACGTAGACATACTCTCCCCCTCGTTGCTATGCATCTCCATGGATAGATCATTGCGTGTGCGTAGAATTTTTTTTGTATTCCATGCAACGTTCCCCAACACTTTATATCTCAAAACAATCATAAGGAATCAAACTTCTCATAGTATTCAATGCACTTTATATGTAAGTTTTTATTATATCCCTCTTGGATGCCCATCATATTAGGACTAAATTCATAACCAAAGAAAATTACCATGCTATTTAGAGACTCTCAAAATAATATAAGTGAATCAAGAGAGTTCAACAATTTCTATAAAATAAATCCACCGCCGTGCTCTAAAAATATATAAGTGAAGCACTAGAGCAAAATTTCCTAGCTCAAAAGATATAAGTGAAGCACATAGAGTATTCTAATAAATCACGATTCATGCATGTCCCTCTCAAAAGGTTTGTACAGCAAGGATGATTGTGTCAAACTAAAAATCAAAGACTCATATCATACAAGACGCTCCAAGCAAAACACATATCATGTGGTGAATAAAAATATAGCCTCAAGTAAATTTACCGATAGACGAAGACGAAAGAGGGGACCAAGCTTAGGCTCTTGGTTGTCCTTGAATATTACCTTGGGGTGATTTGGACATCCCCAAGCTTAGGCTCTTGCCACTCCTTATTCCATAGTCCATCAAATCTTTACCCAAAACTTGAAAACTTCACAACACAAAACTCAACATAAAACTCATGAGATCCGTTAGTATAAGAAAATAAATCACCACTTTTTGGTACTGTTGTGAACTCATTCTTTATTTATATTGGTGTAATATCTACTGTATTCCAACTTCTCCGTGGTTCATACCCCCCGATACTACCCATAGATTCATCAAAATAAGCAAACAACACATAGAAAACAGAATCTGTCAAAAACAGAACAGTCTGCGAAGATCTGAATTGTTATAATATTTATGTAACTCCAAAAATGCTTAGAAATTAGTACAACATATTAAATTTGTATTTAAATCTAGTATAAAAAATTCAGGGTTTTTCCATGCTCCAGTGAATGCTAAACAATTCTGTGACTGTACACAAAAGTTTCTGTTTTTCAGCAAGATCAAATCAACTATCACCGTAAGCCATCCCAAAGGTCTTACTTGGCACAAACACTAATTAAAACACCAAAACACAATTACTACAGAGGTAATAATGTTTATTTTATTCAAGAACATAAGCAAAACAAAAAACACAAAAATAAAATTGGGTTGCCTCCCAATAAGCTCTTTTCTTTAAAGCCTTTTAGCTAGGCATTGAGATTTCAATGATGCTCACATGAAAGATAATAATTGAAACACAAAGAGAGCATCATAAAACATATGACAAACAAATTTAAGTCTAACATGCTTCCTATGCATAGGCATTTTATAAGCAAACCAATTATCAAGACAAGCAAAAACTAGCATATGCAAGGAAGAAGAAAGAAACAATAGCAATCTCAACATAACAAGAGGCAATTTAGTGACATGAAAATTTCTACATCCATATTTTCCTCTCTCATAATAATTACATGTAAGATCATAATCAAATTCAACAATATAACTATCACATAAAATATTCTCTTCATGATCCACATGCATGCAAAGTTGACACTCTTCCAAAATAGTGGGATTATCATTAAATAAAGTCATGACCTCTCCAAGCCCACTTTTATCAAAATTTTCATAAGATTGATCATACTCCAAAGTAGTGGGATCATTATTACCTAGAGTTGACACTCTTCCAAACCCACTTTCAATATTATTGCAAACATATTCATCATGAGGCTTAAATAAATTTTCAAGATCATAAGAAAAATCACCCCAATCATGATCATTGCAACAAGTAGTGGACTAGCAAAACTAGCACCCCCAAGCGTAGGGTTTTGCATATCATTAGCACAACTAACAATAATAGAATTTATAGTATAGCCATTGCAATCATGCTTTTCATCCAAGGAGCTATCGTGAATCACTTCATAGATTTCTTCTTTTAACACTTCATCACAATTTTTAGATTCATGAATTTCAAGCGAAACTTCATAAAGATAATCTAGTGCACTCAAATCACTAGAAATTGGTTCATCATAATTGGATCTCTTAAAAAGATTAGCAAGTGGATGAGGATCCATAAACTTTGAGCAAGCGAAGATGCAAGCAAAAAGAAGGCACATGGCAACACAAGCAAACAAAAGATCGAACGGAAAGAAGGCAAACAAAAAGGCAAATATTTTTATGTTTTTCTGAAATCATTTTAGAAGTGGGGGAGAGGAAAACGAGAGGCAAATGGCGAATAATGTGATGCAAGAGATGAGAGTTTATGGTGGGTACTTGGTAGGCTTGATGTAGACCTCCCCGGCAACGGCGCCAGAAATTCTTCCTGCTACTTCTTGAGCTTGCGTTGATTTTTTCCCTTGAAGAGGAAAGGGTGATGCAGCAAAGTAGAGATAAGTATTTCCCTCAGTTAGAGAACCAAGGTATCAATCCAGTAGGAGGTACAAGCAAGTCCCCAATCTATGCACCTGCACAAAGAATCAAACACTTGCACCCAACGCGATAAAGGGGTTGTCAATCCCTTCACGATCAATTCCAAAGGTGAGATCTGATAGAGATAGGTACTCCCTCTGTTCCAAAATATAGTTCTTCCTCTATTCCCGTGCTTCAACTTTGACCATAAATTTAACCAACGAGACCGACTGCGGCGGGAGCAGAAGTTATACCAGTGAATTCGTATTCAAAAGAAGTTTTCAATTATATAATTTTTTCTCCCGCCGCAGTTAGTCTCGTTGGTTAAATTTATGGTCAAAGTTGGACCTCGGGAAGCGCGGGCGCACTATATTTTGGAATGGAGGGAGTATATAAGATTGCCAAAACGTAAAACAAAATAAAACTAAATAAATTGCAGGAAGGTATTTTTGGTATTTTTTATGTATAGATCTGAAAATATATGATGGAAAATAGACCCGGGGGCCATAGGTTTCACTAGAGGCTTCTCTCTTGAAGGCAAATAATACGGTGGGTGAACAAGTTACTGTCGAGCAATCGATAGAAAAGCGCAAAGTTATGACGATATCCAAGGCAATGATTATGCATATAGGCATCACGTACGTTTCAAGTAGACCGAAACGATTCTGCATCTACTACTATTACTCCACACATCGACCGCTATCCAGCATGCATCTAGAGTATTAAGTTCATAAAGAATGGAGTAACGCCTTAAGTAGGATGATATGATGTAGAGGGATAAACTCAAGCAATATGATGAAAACCCCATCTTTTATCCTTGATAGCAATAATACAATACGTGCCTTGCTACCCCTACTATGTCACTGGGTGAGGACACCGCAAGATTGAACCAAAAACTAAGCACCTCTCCCATTGCAAGAAATAACAATCTAGTTGGCCAAACCAAACCGATAATTTGAAGAGAAATACAAAGATATCAAATCATGCATATAAGAATTCAGAGAAGATTCAAATAATATTCATAGATAATCTGATCATAAATCCACAATTCATCGGATCTCGACAAACACACCGCAAAAGAATATTACATCGAATAGATCTCCAAGAACATCGAGGAGAACATGGTATTGAGAATCAAAGAGAGAGAAGAAGCCATCTAGCTACTAGCTATGGACCCGTAGGTCTGAGTTAAACTACTCATGCTTCATCGGAGAGGCAATAGGGTTGATGTAGATGCCCTCCGTGATCGAATCCCCCTCCGGCAGATCACCGGAAAAGACCCCAAGATGGGATCTCACGGGAACAGAAGGTTGTGGCTGTGGAAAAGTAATTTTGTGGCTCTCTTCTAGGGTTTTGGAATATATGTGAATATATAGGACGAAGAAGTAGGTCGGTGGACTCCCGGGGGGGCCACAAGCCAGGGGCGTGCCCCTACGGCTTGTCGTCGCCTCGTGGGTCTTCTGACTTCGACTCCAAGTCTCGTAGGTGTCTTCTGGTCCAAGAAAATCATCGTAAAGTTTTATTCCGTTTAGACTCCATTTGATATTCCTTTCCTACGAAACTCAAAAACAAGGAAAAAACAGAAATTGGCACCGGGATCTAGTTTAATAATTTAGTCCCAAAAATAATATAAAATAGCATATTAATGCATATAAAACATCCAAAACAGATAATATAATAGCATGGAACAATCAAAAATTATAGATACGTTGGAGACGTATCAGGGAGCAACGGTATAGTGAGCATGATGATGACTCAAGAGGATACTGATGCACACCGGGTTTTGTAAAGTATCGCGAAGCAAAGGGAACATCACATGATAACCAAAGGTTCACTTGTATATCATTCGTGTAATCATAGGGACTGATATGGATGTCCACGGTTCCGCTAGCGGTCATTGAACAAAGGGGTTTGTTCATGTCTATGGTTTACCGAACCTACGGGGTCATAAGCTTAAGGTAATCATGATCTGCTGAGTGTTAGTGGGATGGGAGTGATGAGAATATATTTGTGGAATTGTTTCATTAATATCCGAAATAGTCCCGAGAGGTTCCGGAAGCGTTCCGGGGTCACCGAAATGGTTTCGGTGAATATCGGGTAATACCGGGTATTACCGATCAATTATATATAGGTGGAAAATGTTTCCAGGGATGTTAAATTATATATATAATGCTCTGAATTTTTTTAGAACATTTTATATTTAATTTAAATATCAATGGGCCAAAAAGGCCAAGAGGTGGAAGGCAACTTGGGCCAAAAAGGCCCAAGTGGGAAAGTGCCTCCCTTCCCTAAGGAAGGGGGCCTAATAGGAGCAGGGGAGGAGTCCAACTCCTCCTCCCCTTGGTTGGAAGCCCCAAGGAGGGTTTCCCTCCTTGGTGTTGGAAGCCCTCCCTCTCCCCTCTAACCTATATATAGTGGAGGTTTGGTGCCCAATTGATAACACAAGTTTTGGAGCCTCCTCTAGTTGATCTAGTTCTTGTTCTAGTTGGTCCTAGTTGACTAATTAGAGCTAGCCCTGGCCACCTCTAATCCTCATAATTAGTAGTCCCGCATGGTTCTAATCTCCTCCCTCTAATTCTCCGGCGATGATTAGCTGTGGACGGCGAAGCGTTGCTGGATCATGAAGATTGTACGCTTGCAGCCAAGTAGAGAGGCCGTGCTTTCGGTCTTCTGTTCGATAGATCATTCAAGGGTGGTTCGCGGCATCGTCATCGACATTTTAGGGAGTCCAAGTACGATCTACACCAACTCGTCTACTTTCGCTGCACTCCCGGAGTCGGTAACGATCGTTGATCACAACCCGTTATGCATCTTCATATTGTTCCTGGGTGATCGTAGGGCTAATTTTCTTATTTTCTACTATGTTTCCCAACAGTGATATCATGAACGGTTCTATGAGTAGATGCAGGTTGTGATCTAGATCACATTTGGATGTGAGGGTGTAACGTCTCCAACGTATCTATAATTTTTTATTGTTCCATGCTATTATAGTATGAATCGTGGATGTTTTATAAGCAATTATATACCTTTTTTGGGACTAACCTATTAACCTAGTGCCTAGTGCCAGTTGCTATTTTTTGCCTGTTTTTGGATTTTCAGAAAACCAATATCAAACAGAGTCCAAATGGAGAAAAAAACTTTGGATTAATTTTTTTCTGGACCAGAAGAGACCCTAGAAGGATCGGCAGAAGACCTGAAGAGTCACGAGAGAGCGACAAGCTCGGGAGGCGTGCCCCAGGAGGGGCACCCCCAGGATTCTTGGCCTAATTCTGCCTCTATAAATACTCAAATATTCCCCTGACATCAGAGAGCTACCCAAAATACTTTTCCGCCGCCGCAAGTTTCTGTTCTCGTGAGATCCCATCTGGATGCCTCCGCCGATACTCTGCCGAAGGGGGAATCGACCATGGAGGGGCTCTACATCAATCTTGTCACCCTTCCGATGATGTGTGAGTAGTTTACCACAGACCTACGGGTCCATAGCTAGTAGCTAGATGGCTTCATCTCTCTCTTTGATCTTCAATACGATGTTCTCCTCGATGTTCTTGGAGATCTATTCGATGTAATGAATTTTTGCGGAGTGTTTGTTGGGATCCGATGAATTGTGAGTTTATGATCATATTATCCATGAATATTATTTGAGTTTTCTCTAAACTCTTTTATGCATGATTGTTATAGCTTCGTATTTCTCTCCGATCTATTGATTTGGTTTGTCCAACTAGATTGATTTTTCTTGCAATGGGAGAGGTGCTTTGTAATGGGTTAGATCTTGCGGTGCTTAAACCCTGTGACAGAAAGGGACATGAGACATATTGTATCATTGCTATTAAGGATAAAAAGATGGGGTTTATTCATGCATGAGTTTACTTTGTCTACATCATGTCATCTTGCTTAAGGCGTTACTCCGTTCTTTAGGAACTTAATACTCTAGATGCATGCTGGATAGCGGTCGATGTGTGGAGTAATAGTAGTAGATGCAGAATCGTTTCGGTCTACTTGTCTCGGACATGATGCCTATATACATGATCATTGCCTTGGATATCGTCATGATTATTTGCTTTTCTATCAATTGCCCAAGAGTAATTTGTCTACCCACCGTATGCTCTTTTCAAGAGAGAAGCCTCTAGTGAAAACTATGGCCCCCGGGTCTACTTTTATCATATATTAAAAATCCTAAAAATATCTTGCTGTAATTTTACTTTATTTATTTTATTTTGTATTTTTGTTCTATCTATCTATCACCATACAATTTAATCTTGCAAGTAACCGCCGAGGGATTGACAACCCCTTGTTTGCTTTGGGTGCAAGGATTTGTTATTTTGTGTGTAGGTGCTGCTAATGAGGTGTTGCGTGCTTCTCCTACTTGATTGATAACCTTGGTTCTTAACTAAGGGAAATACTTATCTCTACTGTACTGCATCATCCTCTCCTCTTCGAGGAAATCCCAACGCAGCTCACAAGTAGCAGAGGGTGATATTTTTTCTATGCTTCTCTCGAGTGTTGCTTTGGTTCAGTTCATTGACGGCATGGTGTCGCTTTTCACAAGGTTCTGAAAATCGCTCGGGTCTGGCTGTCGACGATCTGCTAACAGTTTATTGGGCTTCACCATAGTTAAGAATAGTGAACCGTCGCGTACGCAAGAGGGTGATGAAGATGGTTGATATTCTAGGGGGCCACACATATTAGACGAAGTTTAGTGTGGGGGAACGAGATTTTTAATTAAGTCTCTTCTTTCACATAGCCCGAAAGTTAATCTAGCAATAAGGATTATCACTTTATGGTGTGCACGTAGGTTGCTAGGTTTATCCGGAAGCCATAGAAACCACGTAATTAAAATTTGCCAAACCTATTAGGGGACACTAGTCATCTACCCGTGCACCTGCACGACCTAGAAATTATAGGGATACATATTTATAAGTAAATTTACATTTTTATATAAATCCAGGTGTTTAAATTTCAGATATCATACAACTGGACAGATGCTAATTTATTCAAACAATGATAAAAATAATAATAAACACATGTGTTATAAACTTCATTATAGGGAAGGGTTCATTTTTCCCATTTATCTTGCGCAAACTGCCATCACTGGTCTGAATGAAGCCTTCATACCTTAGTAGCAAGATGCACCTCTTTGTAAATTTACATCACCTACTAAGCGATGGAGAGGGTATGAATTAATTCAAACCATATGGCATACACATATTATTGACGTATTCAATCCACATTAACATATATAGCACAAATCAATAGAAGTTGAGAGAAAGATACACTACACCTACCTACCGCTCAACAAAATTTGAAGCATGAGAGACATATGCCGCATGGTAAGTTCCAGTTTCCACAGATGATATATATATATATATATATATATATATATATCAATTATTTGTATATAGTTAATTATTAGAACATGGACCTGATGTTTTTAAGGATAATTCTAGTGAATACTGTTTAGGTCAATATGTGTTCCATTTAGTATTTTATTCCATTATTCAAGGTTATGTTAGTTAGCCGTGGTGGTGTATGAATGTACCACAATTACAACGCTACAAATACCATTTACGTAATATATATACTCAATTGAGGCTTTATCTATCTATCTTCGTATTAAATAGTAGAGTATCTCGAAATAGTTGAAGCATTATTTGAATCCTAAAAGTTTAAAATGAATGGATGCGGTTGTGAAACAACCCTATTTGAAATAATCAAGAGTGTGCATTGCCATCCTCTGGCACAAACAACAATGATAATCGTTCATTTGATATTTATTAAGATGATTATATTAATATTTTCTTATGCATGAAAATTTATGCATATTTTTCCACCCGTGTCACAATTAGGCGGTTTCACATACCAAAATACATGACACTGGTAGTGGTGTATCATGGATCCATATAGGCGAGATTTTTTGTATGTTCGTACCTGATTTATTTTACTTGGCACGGATTTCTTTTCATACGATGCAATTCAATTATTACTTTTTTAAATAGGTATAGGCTCAGCGTTTTTCAGTTTGAGGACGCCTAACTTGTATGTGCAACTTTTCTTTGTGTAAGCGAACATTTATGTTTTTTATGGGAACTAAAATATGTGATCATTTAGCTTGGGGGTGAATATTTTTTATTTTTTAGATGAAGATTTTTTAGTTTTATATACGTGATATTTATTCAAGGAGAAGGCACATGTTTTTTTTTTCAAGGCGGCGCTTGTTTTTCCTAGGAACTTGAATGTGGGCGTTGAGTACTCTTTTTTTAGACATGCGAGTTTTATTTATGTACGTGGTGAGAACTATTTCTGTTACGTGACTCTTTTTTTAGACGAGTTTAATCCTTGACGTACTTGGTTTCTCTTATAATAAGACATGATTCTCCTTTTTTGTACGGGTGGATTTCATCCCTCATGTACATGTTGTTTCCTTGCATGGCCCTCTAGTAAATCTTAACCATTAACGTGTGGCCTCTTTTTTAGATTGAGGTGTGAATATGTTTTTAATTGTATATATACGTGCCTTTATTTTGCATGGAGAAATCACATGCATTTTTCCTAGGAACTTGGATGTGGGCGTGGTGGAATCTTCTTTGTTTTTTTTCGGGAGCTTTATTTGGGCGTGGAGGACTTTTGTTTTTGTTTTTTTCATGGGAGCTTAGATGTGGGCGTGGAGGACTCTTTTTCTTGGACACTATGGATCGTATACCAATGGGACTCTAACCACAATCACTTATTTTGTTGTATAAAAAAATCAACAACCACTTATTTAATTTGAATCGTTGATTTAAAATCCAAAGGTTAAATTGATATGATTTCTGAGAATTAATGTGGAGGCTTCATTGGTGCTTCCAATTAGTAAATATAAGATCTAACTTGGTTTTGGAGGGTTTGCATATGATGTGGTATAGCCTTCATCATGATAATGAGTTTATGTATGAGATGGTTATATGTTGTAATGTTAAGTGGCCTATGTGTCACGACATGATGGCTGTTGCCACGAGATTGCCACCTTAATGTGAATATCATAGAGATAGGTTATAGGTGATGGTGGCAAGACGTACAACGGAGGACCTCGACAAGGAGAAGGTGTACTAGGCGCGGAATGAGGAACTATAATTTCGTGCCACGGCGAAATTTCAGATTTTTGTGCCACAACAATGTTTTTTGAAATGGCTACCACGGTAACATTTTTCTGAGATTGCCACCACGGCAACGTTTTTTGAAACGGTTGCCACGGCAACGAAATATTGGCCATCATGTCGCTTCAACTGGAGATTGAAGACGATCATGGAAGAACTCCCGACGCCCAAGGCTATACAATATCATGCTATTATGAATTGCCTGAAATGTTTATCCCTTTGTTGTTTGCACCCTTTGATTGCATAGTAGTTAATTATTAGGGTGATCTCTCACAGTAAATACCAAGTTAAAAGGTGCTCTTCCCAGTGTTGCAATCGTCTATAAGACATAGCGTTCTGGAGTGTGCCATGTCCACATGAGTACAAACGGGATGTGAGGTGTAATACGGGGATGGTCAGACCATGGATGCAAATAGCACTCGATTGTCTTGAAGTTCTACCAGAATCATTCTGAGCTCGGAGCACTAAGCATCGAAAGATGAACAAGTGTCATATGGAGATATGATTGGCAAAAGTTTGCCCACCGGTCAAAATTCTCGTCATCAGTGATGTCCACATCAATTGCTGAGAACTAGGCTTGGATCTTAAATCACTCACTATCAATTATTGTGACCCCCCCCCCCGACTCAATCGTGCACTAATCATACACGCAAACATGCACGATCAAGCACAGGGACTCACGGGAAGATATCACAACACAACTCTAACACAAATAAACGGAGATCCACAATATTACAGACCAGGGATCACGAAGATCCGAAAACATGAGTCAGTCATACAAATATATCTGAGTACAGACATAGTTAGACAAGTTTTGCCTTAAGAAGGCTAGCACAAACAACGACTCTAGATCAAAAGGCGTAGGCCTCCTGCCTGGGAGCCTCCGATCCTACACCTGGTCGGCTGGCTCGATCCAGTAGTACGTGCCCTCTGGACCCTCCTAGTAGTAAGCTCCTGAGGTGGCATATGGCTCCGTGGCTCCATCGTCTGATGTATCATCAAAGTGGGGTATGGGGAAAAAGAAGTAACAAAGCAACCGTGAGTACTCATCCGAAGTACTCAGCAAGCAAGGATCTACACTACATATGCAACATTATCAAAGGAGAAAGGCTGTATATGTAGACTGGGCTGCAGATATGCCAGAATAGAGAGAAGGCCTAGTCCTATCAAAGACTAGCATCTTCAAGCATCTTCACGAAGCCACCATCTTGCAGCAATAGAAGAGAGTAAAATAGCATTTTATTAAGCAAACATGTTGAAGCAAGCCTAGAGATCCTTCCTCAACTCCCAGCGAGAAAGCGATCCCGAAGCTTCAACTAAGTAACAAGTATCCAGTTCAAGTAGTAGATCAGGATATACAAACTGAGCGTCCTTTACCGTAGGACCGGCTATCGATAGATTATTCATCCCTGCAGGGGTGCACTACTGTTACCCAACACGCTCGATCAACTCTGGCCGGACACACTTGCTGGGTAATGCCCGGCCTCGGTAGATCAACACGAAGCAATGCCCTACCTAGGCTCAGCAGAGAGGTCAGCACGTCGGACTAACCTATGCACCCAGAGGTCTTGGGCCATCGCCCTGGGCACCCTGCGCGTTGCGAGACTGGCCGGGGTGCAGGCGCGACACTGAACTCGTCAGTGAAGTATCCAGCCCAATCCCAACAATCAGCCCGCACGGTGAACCATGACGTCTGAGGAGCTTTCGGGAGAAACGTATGACGTAGAGGGCCCCATAAACCATAATCCCGCGTGGTTGTAGTGCGTATAGGGCACGTCGACCCACTCAGATCAAACACCCAAATCCAATAGGCTCATTTAGTAACACGCGGAGACAATCAGAGTTTCTGAAGCTCCGCCACAATATCACACTTGAGTGCCCTTCCGGCACACCCGACAACATAGATCCCCTACGGGTACCCATCAGGGTCGACCCGCCTGTAACAAAGGTCAAAGTAACCGTGTGGTCATGACATCAAGGGGGAAACCCGAGGAATCACCCTCGGTGAATTCCACTCGATGAAAACATCAGGGTGAACGTAGGAGGCATCACCCTCGAGGTTCACACTGAGGGGTTGCACGACAGAGTCGTATCGGAAGTGGAGAAGGAGGAATCACCCTCGATGACCACGACCGAACAGCTACACTGCAGAGTATTCATCAGGAGTGCGTTTCGAGGTATCACCCTCGACACTCGATAGTAACTATGCAGAGTCGTACAACTAAGGGGGTGAGGTGATGTGTCGGTCTCTGGTCGACGATCACATTGATCGAGTCGTCGATGATCAAGCAGGGGCAACAAGGGTAAGGTGGTGGGGGTCACTGATGGCTCACTACCAACCTATACTAAGCAGTTTAACATAGGTAGGTAAGGTAACAATAAACATGTTACAAAAGCAGGCTATGCATCAGAATAGGAGCAAACATTAACATTAACAAAATCTAATGCAAGCAGGAGAAATGGAATGGGCGATATCTGGATACTCAAGGGGGGGGGCTTGCCTGGTTGCTCTGGCAAGAGAGAGGGATCGTCAACGGGCTGCTCGTCTGTAGCGTAGTCGCACCCGGCTGCGACGTCGTCGGTCTCGGCGTCTATCGAGAGAGAAGGAGGGGGAGAGAAACAGTAAATTTTCATGGCAATAATGCAAACAATATGTATGACATGCCTAAATGATATGCCGGGGTGTTCTACTGCCTAACTAAATGAGTTAGTTAATTTAGGAATTTATTTGGATTTATTTAATTAAAGTTGGGCACTATTCATTTATTGAAATCGGTCTAAAAGTTCCATGTTCATCTAGCTAGGGGCATCAGACAGGAATACGGAGGGCGTATTCAGATTCGTATCGAAATTCTGAGCAACTTTCATATATAAATTATTTTCATCGGAGTTACGGTTTAATTTATATGATTTTCTAAAGTTTTAATTGATTTTCTGAATTTAATTATTTATTTAAATTTGAATTATCCAGAATAGTGAATGATGATGTCAGCATGACCTAGGTGTGATGTCAGCAGGTCAACAGGGGCTGACCAGGGTCAAACCTGACATGTGGGGCCCACATGTCATACACAGTGGCCTTAACAGAGGGGTTAAATTTAACTAATTGGGTTAATTAGTGGGTGGGCCCCAGTAGTCAGTGACTAATTAGTGATTTAATTAACTAACTAATTAACTATTTAATTTTTCTTTTTATTTAATTCGTTTAATGGGGTGGGGCCCATATGTCATAGACACAAGGGCGCCCAGTCAGCAGTTGACCTGGTCAACAGGTCAACTGGGGCCCAGGGGTGAGTGGCACGGGGCGGGGCCCACCAGGGCCAGGTCAGCAACGGCCGGCGACGCACCGGAGTTGGCTCCGGCGAGCGAAACACGGTGGCGCGGCTCGGGAGGAGCTTGGGTTTCGGCTACAGTGGGTTTCAGGGGCTGGGGTTGGGCGCGTTCGACGCGGCTCGACATCGCGCGTCGAATGGCGGTGGTGTGGGGTGCTGGGAAGGCCGGAGTCGAGCGGCACGAGCTCGTCGGCGGCGAGGCTTTCGGACGTGCAACAGAATCAACAAAATGGCGCGCGTTCGAGCGATGTGAGAAGCTAGGCGGGGTCTATGCGACGCGACGAGCTCAACGGACTCGGTGGAGAGGCCATTTGGTCGCCGGAATAGCACTGGCGATGAGCTACGCGGAGGCGTGTTCGGGCACGAGGGGAACGGCCACTAGGGGCAGCAAACGACGGCTAGCAAGGAGGGGAAAAGGAGCAGTGGCTTACAGCGGGAGCGTAGGGACTAGGCAACATGCTCCGGGAGGCTCGGGCGGCCGGATTCGTCGCCGGAACGCGTCGGGTCCAGGGAAGAAGACAGGGTCGCCGGCGTTGTTGTAGCGGTCCCCGGCTCAATCTGCTCTACGCAGACGACGCGGACGAGGGTGGCGGTGCTTGAGGATGGGTCGGAGAGGCGCGAGAGAGGCGGTGGCCGTGGCTACGCGGCGGCCATGGCCACGGTGGCGTTCGGCGAGGAGGGATCTAGGGAGAGGGGGCGAACTGGGCGGCTAGGGTTTGCCGGGAGGGAGGGGTGCGGGGTTGCTCTTATCCTCCAGCGCGAGCGGCGACGCGCTGTCGAGCGGCGAGAGAGGGGGGGCCGGGTGCGTGCGCGCGACGCTCGCGGGGTGTTCGACAACGGGGCAAGGAGCAGTGCGGGAGGTGGGGGATGGCGCGGATTGGGCTGGGCTGGCACTGTGCACTTGCGGCCCGGGCACAATGGGCTTCTTTTTTCCTTTTCTATTTTCTCTTTTTCTGTTTTCTTTTCTTTTCTGTTTCGCTAATTGTTTGGGCGCTAAATGAATTTTTTATAAAGTGTGATCTAGTCCATAAATCACAGTGCATTATATCCTAACACCAAAAACTAGTTTGGGCAAAACATAATTTCATATTCAATTTAGATTAAATAAAAGGTTATTAATTATTGTTTTCAGCCACTGTTAGAGGATGTTTGAGTTACCTAATTTGTTTATTAAATGTTGGTTACAATTTTAGAATTGCCTCTAAATTATTTCCTATTTAATGAACATTTTAGTTTTCAAATTTGAACAACTTTTATTTTCCACTTTAATTTAAATTTGAATTTGAGTTAGGAGCTGAAATGCAATATGATGCAAATGATGATTAGGCACTGTTAATCATGCTGACTTGTCATTATCAAAAGTGATTACTGTGGCTAATGACATGGGGTGTTACAATTCTCCTCATCTATCAAGAATTCTCGTCCCGAGAATTAAGAGGAAGACTGAAAGAAAGCGGGGTATTCTTCGCGAAGACGATCCTCGCGTTCCCAAGTGGCTTCATCTTCAGAATGATTCGACCACTGAACCTTGAGGAATTTGATTGACTTCTGACGAGTTCGACGCTCAGCTTGATCAAGAATACGGATGGGATATTCTGGATAAGACAGATCTTCCCGCAATTCAAGCATTTCGTGATCCACAGCTCGAATAGGATCCTTGAAGCAGCGATGGAGTTGGGATACATGAAAGACATCATGCACTTGAGAAAGGTTTGGCGGCAATTGCAACTGATATGCCACTTCTCCTCGACGGCAAGAATATGGAACGGGCCAATGTAGCGAGGAGCTAACTTGCCTTTGATTCCAAACCGATGAGTGCCTTTCAACGGAGTGACGCGGAGGTAAGCTTGCTCGCCAGGTTGATAGACCATTTCCTGGTGCCTTCGGTCATAGTTGCTCTTCTGACGAGACTGAGCAGTTTTCAGATGTTCACGGACAATGCGGACTTGTTCTTCAGCTTGTTGGATAATATCCGGTCCGACGAGTGAGCGTTCCCCAGTTTCTGACCAATTCAGAGGGGTTCGACACTTACGTCCGTATAGAACTTCAAACGGTGCCATCTTCAGACTAGCTTGATAGCTATTGTTGTAAGAGAATTCAGCATACGGGAGAGATTTCTCCCATTTCATACAGAAGGAGATGACGCAAGCTCGAAGCATATCTTCGAGCACTTGATTAACTCGTTCAACTTGACCCTGTGACTGAGGGTGAAAAGCGGTGCTGAAAGACAGATGAGTTCCCATAGCTTCTTGGAAACTATTCCAGAATCTTGAGGTAAAGAGGCTGCCACGATCCGAACTGATCTCCAACGGAACACCGTGGAGTGACACAATTCGGGAAACATATAATCTCCTTAACTGACAGAAAGTGAGCAATCTTTGAGAATCGGTCAATGACGACAAAAATAGCATCATGTCCCTTCTGAGATCTGGGAAAACCAGTAATGAAATCCATTTGGACTTTGTCCCATTTCCATACAGGAATATCAAGTGGTTGCAGAGTTCCAGCAGGCCTTTGATGTTCTGCTTTAATGCGGCGGCAGACGTCACACTCAGAAACATAATGAGCAATGTCTCGCTTCATATTAGGCCACCAGTATCTCTGACAAATGTCACAGTACATCTTTGTGCTACCAGGATGAATTGACAGAGGAGTGTCATGAGCTTCTTTCATAACGTGTTCCCTCTCATCCTTGAACTTGGGTACGAAGAGACGGTGTTGGAAAAATAGGATCCCATCCTTATCAAGATGGAATTCCAACGGCTTTCCTTTTTTGAGGTACCGCTTAATCCTTTCTACTTCAGAGTCATACTTTTGTATAATCTTAATGCTGTGCCCAAGATCCGGTTCAACAACCAGGGTATTGAGATAACCCTGTGGAACAATGTGGAGGTTCAATTTGCGAAGCTCTTCATAAAGCATAGGTTGTGCTTCCTGAACCATAAGATTGTTGCAATAAGCCTTGCGACTCAAAGCATCGGCCATTACATTAGCCTTGCCAGGGGTATATGAGATACTCATATCATAATCGGCAATTGTCTGGAGCCATCGTTGTTGACGAAGGTTCAGATCAGGTTGAGTATATAGATACTTCAAACTCTGATGATCCGTGTATATCTCGCAACGATTACCGAGAAGGTAATGTCGCCATAGCTTCAGAGCATAAATAACCGCAGATAGTTCAAGGTCATGCACTGGATAATTTTCTTCGTGAGGACGCAATTGTCGAGAGGCATAAGTAATCACTTTATGCTCTTGCATTAGGACACAGCCTAATCCTTGACGAGATGCATCACAGTATATCATGAAATCCTTTTGGGAATCTGGGGGTGCTAGCACTGGGGCAGATGTTAACTTATCTTTCAGTGTCTGAAAGCTTTCTTGACATTTTTTTGTCCACTCAAATTTAACACCTTTGTGGAGCAGATTCGTCAATGGTTTTGCAATCTTGGAAAAGTTCTCAACGAATCGACGGCAATAACTAGCGAGTCCGAGAAAACTCCTGACTTGCTTGACATTCTTCGGGGGAGTCCAGTCAAGAATAGCCTGAACTCGTTCCGGGTTAACAGCAATTCCATTCTTGGAAATCACATGACCAAGATAGGTCACTTCAGATAACCAGAATTCACACTTGGAGAATTTAGCATACAACTGATGTTCTCGTAGCTTCTCCAATACAAGCCGAAGTTGTTCAGCATGTTCTTCTTCATTCTTGGAATATATAAGGATATCATCCAAATAAACCACGACGAATTTGTCGAGGTAATCCATGAAGATATAGTTCATCAACCGGGGGAAGGTTGCTGGAGCATTTGTTAAGCCAAATGACATGACAGTGTACTCATAAGAGCCATATCGAGTAACAAAGGCAGTCTTCGGAATATCCTCTTCGCGAACATGGATCTGATGATAACCCAACCTCAAGTCGAGTTTTGAGAAGACAGCGGATCCAACAAGCTGATCATAAAGATCATTGATCCGGGGCAGTGGGTATTTATTCTGGATTGTGGCTTGGTTAATGGGCCGGTAATCTTGAACCAATCGGTTAGTTCCATCCTTCTTCTTAACAAAGAGTGAAGGTGCTCCCCAAGCAGAGGAACTGGGGCGGATGAAACCTTTCTTAAGTGACTTGTCGATTTCTTCCTTAAGTTCAAGGAGTTCATGCGGCGGCATCTTATAAGGACGCTTCGCAATAGGGGTAGTGCCACGCTTCAAGTCGATGATGAACTCGACAGCCCTAACCGGGGGTATTCCTGGAAGTTCTTCTGGAAAAACATCCGGAAAATCTCGAACGACAGGAACGTTCTCGATTCCTTCCAGAGGTGAGGCGTTCAAAGCATTCAGAGCATATATCTGAGCTTCAACATCTCAAGTAATTCGGCCGGTGTAGTTCACTATCTCATCAGAGGGGTGAAGAAGTTGGACGACTTTAGTGGCACAATTGATCGAAGCAATGTGAGCTTTCAACCAATCCATTCTGAGTATGAGGTCTATGGTGGAAGACTTCAAGACGATGGGTGAGGCAAGGAATTCCAACCCTTTAATTTCGACGATAACGTCAGGTGCTATCACGTCAGCATGACAGTGACCTCCGGGAGTTTTAATGACTAACGGAGTATGCATCTTCTCATACCGAATGCCATGCATGAATGCAAATTTTCCAGAGATGAATGAATGTGATGCTCCTGAATCAAATAAAATAGAAGCAGGTACTGAATTAACGAGAAGGGTACCCATCATAGTAGCAGCTTGATCCTGGACTTCTTTAGTATCAATGTTGTAAGCGTGTCCACGACCATGTGCAGCAGACCCAGTATTATAGTTCGGGTCTGATTGTTGCCACGACCATTGCCACGGCCAGTACAAGGAAAGGCCAACTGATTCTGAGTCTGGCGGCAGTCTCTAGCATGGTGACCTGGTTTGCGGCACTTGAAGCACAGACCATCTTCAGGACGAAGAGGAGCATTTTGTTGAATAGCTTGAGCTCTTGGCTGCCTCGGTGGTGGAGGAGGCAGACGTGGTGCAGCATAGCTGTTCTTTGACGCAGGGGCATTTGGACGGATCACGTTGTTGGGAATCCAGACTCGATGCTTCTGTGCTGAGCCCGAAGATGAGCCAGCATCACGATGGCGCTTATGCGAGTCCTTGTGTTTCATCTGAGCGGTCTCAACCAGAATAGCCTTGTTCACAAGAGTAGAAAAGTCATTGAAGTCTTGAGCAGGAAGGGCAAGCTCGAGGTCTAGGTGGAGTCCATTACGGAACTTCTCTTGTCTACGGGCATCTGTGGCGATGTCTTCTTCAGCATAGCGGGAGAGGTCAAGAAATTCCCGCTGATAAGCTTTGACAGTCTTGTTGCCCTGAGTGAGGTTGCGGAACTGGGTTTTCATCCGTTCCATAATTCCCTGAGGAATATAACGGGCACGGAAAGCAGCCTGGAACTCATACCAGGTAACCACTGTTCCAGCAGGCAGTGTACGCTTGTGGGTGTCCCACCATTGAGCAGCGGGACCCTTTAGGAAAAAGGCCGCGAAGGTGACAAAGTTGGCAGGGGCGACATTAGCAGACTCCATCTCGTGAGTGATGTCGCAGAGCCAGTCATCAGCATCCAGTGGCTTGTCAGAGTTGCGGAACTGAGTGGGGTTGAGTCACATAAACTCTGTCAAAGTTATTGAAGCAGGGTTCTGGTTCTGGTTGTTCTGATGAGGAAACTGAGCCATGATCCCAGTCATGAACTGGCGGTTGAGCTCGAATTGTTGCATCATAGCTGCCATATAGTCTGGCGGTGGTGGGCATTCAGGGGCACGACCACGACCACCTGGTCTAACCATCCTGCTAAGTATCAACAGGGGTAGTTTAATAAAAGTAATTGCGAGTGTTTAGTAACAAGCATGATGTAACTCGACAACAATTAAGTAGTGTAACAGATTCATAACAGTAGTCAATTAAGACATACAGATCCATACACAGAGTCGGGTACATGCGGACAGCATAACGGCGCAAATTTAGAACTAGACATACTAGGCGCGCGCAGGCACGCGGTAAGGAAGTACATAACGAGACATAGCAAAGGCTACATCAGCGTCGGGGAAAACCACTGAAACGGGGTAACTACGAGTGCGGACGACGAATGTTTGTCGCGGTAGGATCCTGCGCTCCATGTGCACTCTGATGCACAATCCAGTCTCGAGCTGTAAGAAGAGGTCCACGTGCAGGTGTGTGACCTCCAACAGCAGGCCAATCAATACCAGCATACATCTGAGTCCTGCGCGGATAAAGGATGTGCTCCGGATGCATCCCTGCATGAACAGCGGGTAGCAACTGCGTCATAGCATCATAGAGACGTGCTCGAGTGGCAACCAACTCGACGGCAAGAGCTCGAACAGTGCGATCCAGAGCCTGAGTGCACTGTATCAGAATGCACGGGTCGTAGCGACGAGGCTCGTACGGGGCACAGATAGTTGTGTAGTATCCACTAGCATCTCCAGCAGGGGCATACAGAATGTATCGGAACTCAGAGTCATCCAAGATATCGCTGAACTCTCCTCGAAGACGTGCGACAGCAGAGTAGGCGGCATCATGGACTGCCATCTCAATCGTCACGCCGATACCGTGGAAAAGGTGTAGCTCAGTGTCTGTGTCATCTTGCCGATCATAGATACGAACATCAGCATGGTACTGCTCCTGGTTGAACTCGCGGTAATCCTCGTAGACCATATACTCGGGGTACCAACTGTAGCCAAGTCTGGTCAAGAGAGCGATCAGAACAGCTGGAAACCCAGGGGCATCACGAGCCCAAGTGCGAAGCACAAGCTGTGTCGTAGGACGTGGTGGAAACAAATGATCCATCTGAAACAGAGGAAATTCAGGGTTGTCAAACGATGGTGAGAAGTTTAACATAACTCGGAGAGAAAGGTTAAACAAAACAATGGAAAGAAAAATGATTATCAGACTAATCAGATCAATGACAGGGAAATCGCACAGATATCCAGCTCTCCGGGTAGACGGGATTTACGAGATCCTAAGTGTCGGTGTTAGTAAAATTTATTTAACCCGAATAGAAGAGAGATCAGAGTCCCAGAGTATAGACGAGGAATAAAAGATCCTAATACCACCCAATTGGCGACGTGGGCCCGTAAGCCACACAGCCAAGTTGGTAAAATAGTTTCTCGATGTCTAGACTCAACTTCAGTGAAGGAATTGGAAAGGGGGCTTCCTACAGGCAGTCGGCTCTGATACCAACTTGTGACGCCCCCGACTCAATCGTGCACTAATCATACACGCAAACATGCACGATCAAGCACAGGGACTCACGGGAAGATATCACAACACAACTCTAACACAAATAAACGGAGATCCACAATATTACAGACCAGGGATCACGAAGATCCGAAAACATGAGTCAGTCATACAAATATATCTGAGTACAGACATAGTTAGACAAGTTTTGCCTTAAGAAGGCTAGCACAAACAACGACTCTAGATCAAAAGGCGTAGGCCTCCTGCCTGGGAGCCTCCGATCCTACACATGGATGGCTGGCTCGATCCAGTAGTACGTGCCCTCTGGACCCTCCTGGTAGTAAGCTCCTGAGGTGGCATATGGCTCCGTGGCTCCATCGTCTGATGTATCATCAAAGTGGGGTATGGGGAAAAAGAAGTAACAAAGCAACCGTGAGTACTCATCCGAAGTACTCAGCAAGCAAGGATCTACACTACATATGCAACATTATCAAAGGAGAAAGGCTGTATATGTAGACTGGGCTGCAGATATGCCAGAATAGAGAGAAGGCCTAGTCCTATCAAAGACTAGCATCTTCAAGCATCTTCACGAAGCCACCATCTTGCAGCAATAGAAGAGAGTAGAATAGCATTTTATTAAGCAAACATGTTGAAGCAAGCCTAGAGATCCTTCCTCAACTCCCAGCGAGAAAGCGATCCCGAAGCTTCAACTAAGTAACAAGTATCCAGTTCAAGTAGTAGATCAGGATATACAAACTGAGCGTCCTTTACCGTAGGACCGGCTATCGATAGATTATTCATCCCTGCAGGGGTGCACTACTGTTACCCAACACGCTCGATCAACTCTGGCCGGACACACTTGCTGGGTAATGCCCGGCCTCGGTAGATCAACACGAAGCAATGCCCTACCTAGGCTCAGCAGAGAGGTCAGCACGTCGGACTAACCTATGCACCCAGAGGTCTTGGGCCATCGCCCTGGGCACCCTGCGCGTTGCGAGACTGGCCGGGGTGCAGGCGCGACACTGAACTCGTCAGTGAAGTATCCAGCCCAATCCCAACAATCAGCCCGCACGGTGAACCATGACGTCTGAGGAGCTTTCGGGAGAAACGTATGACGTAGAGGGCCCCATAAACCATAATCCCGCGTGGTTGTAGTGCGTATAGGGCACGTCGACCCACTCAGATCAAACACCCAAATCCAATAGGCTCATTTAGTAACACGCGGAGACAATCAGAGTTTCTGAAGCTCCGCCACAATATCACACTTGAGTGCCCTTCCGGCACACCCGACAACATAGATCCCCTACGGGTACCCATCAGGGTCGACCCGCCTGTAACAAAGGTCAAAGTAACCGTGTGGTCATGACATCAAGGGGGAAACCCGAGGAATCACCCTCGGTGAATTCCACTCGATGAAAACATCAGGGTGAACGTAGGAGGCATCACCCTCGAGGTTCACACTGAGGGGTTGCACGACAGAGTCGTATCGGAAGTGGAGAAGGAGGAATCACCCTCGATGACCACGACCGAACAGCTACACTGCAGAGTATTCATCAGGAGTGCGTTTCGAGGTATCACCCTCGACACTCGATAGTAACTATGCAGAGTCGTACAACTAAGGGGGTGAGGTGATGTGTCGGTCTCTGGTCGACGATCACATTGATCGAGTCGTCGATGATCAAGCAGGGGCAACAAGGGTAAGGTGGTGGGGGTCACTGATGGCTCACTACCAACCTATACTAAGCAGTTTAACATAGGTAGGTAAGGTAACAATAAACATGTTACAAAAGCAGGCTATGCATCAGAATAGGAGCAAACATTAACATTAACAAAATCTAATGCAAGCAGGAGAAATGGAATGGGCGATATCTGGATACTCAAGGGGGGGGGCTTGCCTGGTTGCTCTGGCAAGAGAGAGGGATCGTCAACGGGCTGCTCGTCTGTAGCGTAGTCGCACCCGGCTGCGACGTCGTCGGTCTCGGCGTCTATCGAGAGAGAAGGAGGGGGAGAGAAACAGTAAATTTTCATGGCAATAATGCAAACAATATGTATGACATGCCTAAATGATATGCCGGGGTGTTCTACTGCCTAACTAAATGAGTTAGTTAATTTAGGAATTTATTTGGATTTATTTAATTAAAGTTGGGCACTATTCATTTATTGAAATCGGTCTAAAAGTTCCATGTTCATCTAGCTAGGGGCATCAGACAGGAATACGGAGGGCGTATTCAGATTCGTATCGAAATTCTGAGCAACTTTCATATATAAATTATTTTCATCGGAGTTACGGTTTAATTTATATGATTTTCTAAAGTTTTAATTGATTTTCTGAATTTAATTTTTTATGTAAATTTGAATTATCCAGAATAGTGAATGATGACATCAGCATGACCTAGGTGTGATGTCAACAGGTCAACAGGGGCTGACCAGGGTTAAACCTGACATGTGGGGCCCACATGTCATACACAGTGGCCTTAACAGAGGGGTTAAATTTAACTAATTGGGTTAATTAGTGGGTGGGCCCCAGTAGTTAGTGACTAATTAGTGATTTAATTAACTAACTAATTAACTATTTAATTATTCTTTTTATTTAATTCATTTAATGGGGTGGGGCCCATATGTCATAGACACAGGGGCGCCCAGTCAGCAGTTGACCTGGTCAACAGGTCAACTGGGGCCCAGGGGTCAGTGGCACGGGTCGGGGCCCACCAGGGCCAGGTCAGCGATGGCCGGCGACGTGCCGGAGTTGGCTCCGGCGAGCCAAACGCGGCGGCATGGCTCGGGAGGAGCTCGGGTTTCGGCTACGGTGGGTTTCAAGGGCTGGGGTTGGGCGAGTTCGACGCGGCTAGACGTCGCGCGTCGAATGGCGGCGGTGTGGGGTGCTGGGGAGGCCGGAGTCGAGCGGCACGAGCTCGTCGGCGGCGAGGCTTTCGGGCGTGTAATGGAATCGACAAAATGGCGCGCGTTCGAGCGATGTGAGAAGCTAGGCGGGGCCTATGCGACGCGGCGAGCTCAACGGACTCGGTGGCGAGGCCATTTGGTCGCCGGAATAGCACCGGCGACGAGCTACACGGAGGCGTGTTCGGGCACGAGGGGAACGGCCGCTAGGGGCAGCAAACGACGGCTAGCAAGGAGGGGAAAAGGAGCAGTGGCTTACAGCGAGAGCGTAGGGACTAGGCAACGTGCTCGGGGAGGCTCGGGGCGGCTGGATTCGTCGCCAGAACGCGTCGGGTCCAAGGAAGAAGACGGGGGTCGCCGGCGTCGTTGTAGCGGTCCCCGGCTCGATCTGCTCTACGCAGACGACGCGGACGAGGGTGGCGGTGCTTGAGGACGGGTCGGAGAGGCGCGAGAGAGGCGGTGGCCGTGGCTACGCGGCGGCCATGGCCACGGTGGCGCTCGGCGAGGAGGGATCGAGGGAGAGGGGGCGAACGGGGCGGCTAGGGTTTGCCGGGGGGTGCGGGGTTGCTCTTATCCTCCAGCGCGAGCGGCGACGCGCTGTCGAGCGGCGGGCGAGGGGGGCCGGGTGCGTGCGCGCGGCGCGCGCGGGGTGTTCGACAATGGGGCAAGGAGCAGTGCGGGAGGTGGGGCATGGCGTGGAGTGGGCTGGGCTGGCACTGTGCACTTGCGGCCCGGGCACAGTGGGCTTCTTTTTCCTTTTCTATTTTCTCTTTTTCTGTTTTCTTTTCTTTTCTGTTTCGCTAATTGTTTGGGCCCTAAATGAATTTTGTATAAAGTGTGACCTAGTCCATAAATCACAGTGCATTATATCCTAACATCAAAAACTAGTTTGGGCAAAACATAATTTCATATTCAATTTAGATTAAATAAAAGGTTATTAATTATTGTTTTCAGCCACTGTTAGAGGATGTTTGAGTTACCTAATTTGTTTATTAAATGTTGGTTACAATTTTAGAATTGCCTCTAAATTATTTCCTATTTAATGAACATTTTAGTTTTCAAATTTGACCAACTTTTATTTTCCACTTTAATTTAAATTTGAATTTGAGTTAGGAGCTGAAATGCAATATGATGCAAATGATGATTAGGCACTATTAATCATGCTGACTTGTCATTATCAAAAGTGATTACTGTGGCTAATGACATGGGGTGTTACAATTATGAGAGATATTGATTTGAGTGGGAGCACAATTATGTATTCATTAAGTTTAATAACTAGTGCAAATTAATTATGAACAATGTCTATGTGTAGTTTGCATTATAGTTGTAGAATTATGACTCACGGTTCCATCTTTGTTGTTGAAATTGATTGACCGTTATTTATCTGGTTGAAACTTTATGTTTGAGAGGATCATCCTCTAAAAATGCCAAGAAGAATTTTATCCTACTGCATGTTTACATTACTCTCTTGCTGATGCTATGGATGATGAGACTCACGTCCTTCGATCCAAAAGCTAGAATTGCATTACGGTCCGCTTGCTTCCGAGAAACCCAAACTTCAAAATGTTTGGGATACTTATGTGATATTCTTGGAACTGAAAAATTGTTTTCAGAAGCAAACAAAGACTAAAAGATATGTGATATCTAAAGAAGTGTTTTATTTGCAAGTTCTAGTGAAGCGTTCAACTATGTTTAAGACTGAAATGCATAAGATCCATAAGAACACCAGTCATGTGTTGACGATGAGACCTTATAGAGAAAGAACAAAACCGAAGGATGTAATGAGACTTACAAGCCTAGGGAAGTTCAGGGCTCGCACCACTCTTAAAGTTGATGTTTCTTTTGAGAGTGAGAGAAATATTAAAGTAAAACCATAAAAGTAAAAGGCAGTAAGAAAAGAACACTGGAATGTCCAGCTCAAGTATGAATGTCATACGAGTTATGAGGTGTAGAGATGTTTGGTCGAGTAAAGTGTAGTTCTCGGGAAATATGATCAATTTGTTGATCACTGATTATTCAGTATTGTGATTAAAAGGTTGATCACAAGGATATCAACTCGATTGCATATTATTGCGAATCGGTGCAAGAAACTTTGAACAACCTAAATGACCAAGAAATAATGAGGTTAAAACATTTGATGGATTGTAACAGGTTACAGTATTTCCATCAGTGTATTTCCTCTATATTTTTTTATCATAAATTCATTTTAGAGTTTTTGTACACTCTAGCCCATTGCATAGAAATTGCAAGGAGGTTGTTCATGAGATAACAATAGTTGTTCGATGTTATGAACAAAAGGCCATAATCCTATTGAGAATAGGATGTAAGTTATGAATATTGATGATTGGATTGAACATCCATAACACTGACGCTAAATGTCGCAAGACTAAAAATACCACATATGTGTGTGGCACTACATTTAGTCACATTGGAGAAACCTGCATGGAGAAATCCCATAGTGATGGATTTTGCAGTCGTATGATTTATGAATCATCTGACACTTGCAACTTTCATCGAAATAGTGAAGTAAACTAAAATACCATTCACAGGCCATAAAGAACAAGCAACAAAAATAATTGGAAATATGAATATTGATGTATGTAGTACAATAAGTGTTGTTGCAAGCAGTGGATTTATCTATCTTCAATGATGACTTAAGTAGATATTTATATTTACTAATTGAGACATAAATTTGGATCTTTTGAAATGTTTCAAAAAGATTTTCAGAACAAAGTAGAAATTATTGTAATAAGAAAATTGTGTTTCTACAATTGGATTGCAGAAAAGAATATTTGAGTTACAAATTTAGCAGAAAAGAATTTTATAGCTTGCACCTCCTAGAAACACCACTAAGAGAAGAGTGTTTTGAGTAGATGTAATCAAGCTATGTATGACATGGTGAGATCAGAGATGACATTGATTGTTCTGCCAATATACTTTTAGTGTGATGCTTTAGATACTATGGCTTTTTACACTGAAAAGAGCGCCTTCAAATTTGTTGAAAAAGTGCTAATTTGTAGCTTATCCCAAACATTTGGGTATTCCTATACACTGCGTCAAGGCAAAGTGTTTTGCTAGAGAGTGCGGAAATTTTGAAGAAAATGTTTTCTGCAAAAGAGTGAGTGGGAGGACATTGCAATTCGACGGGATTTTAGGATTTTCATGATCAAGTCAAAGAAAAGAAATGCTAGAAATGGTTCTAAAATTTCTTACCCTGACCGATACACAAGCCTCTACATGAGATATAGAGACTTCGGTCAAACATGCAGCTGAACTATAGAGGTTGGAAAATTCGTAGAGACCTTCAGGGTATGCAGATGAAGTATTGTTGAAACAAACAATGAACCTGTAATACACAGAGAAGCGTTGATGGGCCCCGACTCCGGAATTGGCAATATGCCAAAATAATCCAAGATAGTATCCATACACATAATTCAAGTTTAGAACATGATAGACCCTCTAAAAGACATAAAGTCTAAAGTGTAGTGATGGATCTATAAATTGACAAAGATAAAAATGTTTTATAATGCTTGACTTGTTGAAAATAGTTTATGACAAGATCAAGGAGTTGATTATGACGAGATTGTCTCATCATAATAATACTTAAAGTCAGTTCGGATTAAACTAGCAATTACTAAATATTTCAGTTATGAAATATAACAGATGGATGTTGAAATGATTCCCATGAGATGGAAATAGAACCAAGTATGTATATTTGATACAGTCCAAGGTAATTTTCTCGATCTAGAGGATGCTAGTAAGTGTGCAAACTTCAAGAGATCCTGTAATGATCTGAAGTAAGCACGGTGGAGTTGGAATCTTCGTTTTGATGAATTGATCAAATAATATGATTTCAGCGATAGAAACAAAGATGCTTGTATTTACAAGAAAGTAAGTGGGTGCATGATAATATTTCTAAACACTGTGTGTGCATGACACATTGTTGATTGTAATTATATAAATTTCTTGACACGGATTAAGACTTCATTAAAAGTAGTTTTCAGTAAAGTACTTCGGCAGTATAGTCCTTGTATTAGACATAATAATCTATGGAGATGGTAGTGTCTAATCGGGCTTAGCCAAAATACATATTGACAAAAGTACTAAAGCAGTTTAGTATGAAAAAAGTCAAGAAGAGTTTTCTTGTCAAAGTCACATGGAAAGAGTTCTTAGCAAGAATCGGTATCTTGAAATACTGACGAGTGAAATACATGATTTCAAACACACTTGTTTTAATTCCATGGTATGTAATAACCAAATATGTTCAAGTACTCCAAGAAAGTTGTGAGTAAAGTTACCAGTATGGTCAAATTGTTGATCATAGGACAACAGTGAAAGTATCGTTAAGTATTAACGACATGTTTCTCTCATAAGAGATTGTTGTAAAGAGTTACACCAATACATGCTTGATGTAAGTAGTACATCAACAAAAATCTTCAATTGGTGCTCCAAGCGAATTTCGATTTCAATTAAATGATTTATAGTGGCACAGTAAGTTGGAATTGGTCCAAGAAAGTTATTGTGGTGAATTCTATAACAGAAAGGTGAGTATATTGTCGCTTTAGAAGCAACAATAGAGGGTGAAGAATCAAAGGTTCATTTATGAACTTAGTATGCTTTCGAGATGATTGTGCAAATAGAACACTGTTCTCATATAGTGGTTTTATGCCTCAATCTAAGGAATCAAAGGTCTTGCCAGTGATTCAATATATACTAAGCTTGTTTCACATAAATTATGAATTCATGTGAAAGCATGACAGATGCATAGAAATGCAAATGATACACATGGATCTGAAGTTGTCAAATTTGATAGGACGAAGTCTATACCACATGCAAAGCATGGACTTATACCGGATTGCCATTGGTGTAAAAGTTAAAAGTGCTAACTCGATTATTGACTCTAGTGCAAGTGGGAGACTATTGGAAATATGCCCTAGAGGCAATAATATTTGTATTATTATATTTCCTATTCATAGTTAAGAGTTCACATTTCATGCTATAACTGCTATGATGTTGGAATATGCGATTCAGTGGAAAACTCATATGCACGTGTGAAATGATAAACAGTAAACAATAGGTTCCCGGTCTCACCTCTAAGACTGGCTCAAGTGTTGTTGATGATCATGTTTTCCGGATCTTAGGATATCGTTAAGTGTAATGATAGTCCTAAAACAACATTGAGGGTATGACGTTAGAAGAACGATCATATTGAATCGACCCAATACTTGTCTGTTATACTTTGTGATTACATCGTCTGAAATCATTTGTTATAACACAGAGTATTAGCATGTGTTTTAGTTCCTCAGACCATGAGAGTGTCTCGGTCACTTCCTACCAGACGGTGAGCTTCGGGGTTGCTCAAACGTCATCTGTAACAAGGTGATCATAACGACAACTTTCAGGTTCACCGAAAAGTTTGGGAAGTGACCGGATAGCTTAAGAGTGAGATTTGCTCCTCCGACAATGGAGAGATATTCTTAGGGCCCTCTTAGTGTGAAGGCATCCATCATTGTCTGGCCAGACATAGGTGACTATGTCACGGGGATGCCGGAACACGTCACGAGAAAGAAGAACAAAACCAATAACGGGAGCAACGATATAGTGAGCATGATGATGACTCAAGAGGATACCGATGCACACCGGGTTTTGTAAAGTATCGCGAAGCAAAGGGAACATCATATGATAACCAAAGGTTAACTCAAATATCATTCGTGTAATCATAGGGACCGATATGGACGTCCATGGTTCCGCTATCGGTCATTGAACGAAGGGGTTTGTTCATGTCTATGGTTTACTGAACCTACGGGGTCACAAGCTTAAGGTAATCATGATATGCTGAGTGTTAGTGGGACGGGAGTGATGAGAATATTGTAGGATCGAAAGTAGGTCTAGAGGGGGTGATTAGACTACTTGACCAAATAAAAATCTAACCTTTTCCCAATTTTAGTTGTTGGCAGATTTTAGCAACTAGTACAAGTCAAGCAATCAACCTACACATGCAATTCTAAGAGTATAGCAGTGGAATGTAAAACATTGCATATGAAGGTAAAGGGAAGGGATGGAGAGTGCAAACGCAATGAAGACACGGAGATTTTTGGCGTGGTTCCGATAGGTGGTGCTATCGTACGTCCACGTTGATGGAGACTTCAACCCACGAAGGGTAACGGTTGCGCAAGTCCACGGAGGGCTCCACCCATGAAGGGTCCGCGAATAAGCAACCTTGTCTATCCCACCATGGCCATCGCCCACGAAGGACTTGCCTCACTTGGGTAGATCTTCACGAAGTAGGCGATCTCCTTGCCCTTACAAACCTCTTGGTTCAACTCCACAATCTTGTCAGAGGCTCCCAAGTGACACCTAACCAATCTAGGAGACACCACTCTCCAAAAGGTAATAGACAGTGTGTTGATGATGAACTCCTTGCTCTTGTGCTTCAAATGATAGTCTCCCCAACACTCAACTCTCTCACAGATTTGGCTATGGTAGAAAGATGATTTGAGTGGAAAGAAACTTGGGGAAGGCTAGAGATCAAGATTATTGTGGTAGGATTGGAATGTCTTGGTCTCAACACATGAGTACGTGGTTCTCTCTCAGAAAATGTGTAGTGGAAGTGTAGGCATGTTCTGATGGCTCTCTCTTGAATGGAGATGGGGGTGGAGGGGTATATATAGCTTCCAGTGGGAGGTGAAGAGGGAAAAAGGAGCACTTGGGCAGAAGCCCAGCCTGACCCCGTCAGTGCCCGCAGGACACAACCTGACAAGATCGGGAGGGCGGGGGCGAAGACAACGGACGGAGAGAGGAGCTAGGCGATGCCCTGGTCACCACCGCCAGGACCAGCGGAATGCGGCAGGAGGGACACCGGCAGGTAAGACGAAGCCGGAGTCCACGAGGAAGACTGCCGGGGTCTAGCTGGAGGAGGCGGAGACATCCACACCCAACACCCTGGCAAATCTCTCTGCTGGGGAGAAGACCAGGTGCAGATGATGGTGCTACCGGCGCCTAGCTGACGGCGACGGTGCGTCCGGCGCTCAGCCGGAGTCCGAGCCGCCGTCCTCCTGCTCGACGCCGTCGTCATCACCGTCACTGTCCTCTTCGTCGCTGTCGCTCGAGGAGGAGCTTTCGTCATCGGTCGAGCTCTCCACGCAGCACCCTAAGCGAGCACCCGAATGCCCGAAGACCTTGATGGAGAGCAGGTCTACGTCCATTAACTTAAAATGGAGGACATGTCCCTTCGCCAAGCTATGGGCATGAGCGAAGGTTTTCCAGCTACGGCAGAGAAGCATGACATGAGGTGCGCGGAACTCCACGTCCGCTCGCATCTTGCCATTACAGCAACCCCTCATGTGTAGCTTCAACGCGTACAGCTGTTCAACCTCCATCATCCTTACAAAAGGAGTAGGAAGCCGAAGGCGGCTACGCGGAGGCCCGTGTAGCCTGACAATGAACTCCAGTGGCATGTCCCCGACGTGGCCTTCCATCGGAGCAGGAACAGCTGGAGGGGGAGTAGCAGGGCCGCCACGGTGTCCTCCTCGGCCCTGAGCGCCACGACGGCTGTGCCCACATCCTGCGGCGCCACCTTGTGCGCTGGATTCTGCCCCTGCGTCCCTAGCTGGGTCAGGGAGGCATCCCGAGAAGAGACCCTCGTCACCACTGCTTGAGCTCAACCACGTCCTCTTCCCCTCACCATAGTGGAAGAAACACGCAAGAAGAAGAAGGAGGGGATGTGTGTGGGTGAGCCCTTCGCCCATGCCTCCTTTTATAGAGGAGCATGGCCAGGGGCTGGCTCCTCACCACCCAGAAGGCAACTGAAAGGATCGAGAAGAGGTGTCTAGAGGGGGGGGGGTGATTAGACCCTCAACAAGCAAAAGTGGCAATTTTTAAGTTCTTCAAGTTGAGGTGGAGTTTTAGCACAAGATTAAGCATTCACAATACATTTCAAGCAAGCATGGAAAGAGTATGAGCAGCGGAAAGAGTAAAGCATGCTAAATGTAAGAAAGTAAAGGGATGGGATTTGAGTGTGCAAACGCAATGTAGACACGGAGATTTTTGGCGTGGTTCCGATAGGTGGTGCTATCGTACATCGACATTGATGGAGACTTCAACCCACAAAGGGTAACGGTTGCGCGAGTCCACGGAGGGCTTCACCCACAAAGGGTCCACGAAGAAGCAACCTTGTCTATCCCACCATGGCCATCGCCCACGAAGGACTTGCCTCACTTGGGTAGATCTTCATGAAGTAGGCGATCTCCTTGCCCTTACAAACTTCTTGGTTCAACTCCACAATCTTGTCGGAGGCTCCCAAGCGACACCTAACCAATCTAGGAGACACCACTCTCCAAAAGGTAATAGATGGTGTGTTGATGATGAACACCTTGCTCTTGTGCTTCAAATGATAGTCTCCCCAACACTCAACTCTCTCTCACAGATTTGGCTATGGTGGAAAGATGATTTGAGTGGAAAGCAACTTGGGGTAGGCTAGAGATCAAGATTCTTGTGGTAGGATTGGAATGTCTTGGTCTCAACACATGAGTAGGTGGTTCTCTCTCAGAAAATGAGTAGTGGAAGTGTAGGCACGTTCTGATGGCTTTCTCACAAATGGAGAAGGGGGTGGAGGGGCATATATAGCCTCCACACAAAATCCAACCATTACACACATTTGACCCAACTCCGTCAGACCGAATAGGAGAACTCGGTGAGACCGATTCAGTTCAAAATGTGAACGTTAGGAATCCCGGTGGGATCGACTGGAACAACTCGGTGGGATCGATGTGCTAGGGCTAGGGAAAAACCTCATCTCGGTGGCGCCGATTGCGTGAACTCAGTGAGACCGATTTCAGCAAAGAGCAAACAGAGAGTTGGTCAAGCAAACTCGGTGGGACCGATCGCTCATTTCGGTGAGACCAAAATGTTACAAAGGCAAACAGAGAGTTTGCAGGGCCATCTCGGTGAGACCGAGATCCGTATCATTGTGACCGAGGTGTTAGGGTTTCTGGCAGTAGCTATGTCAAATGAACTCGGTGGCTCCGGATAGAAAGAATCGGTGTGGCCGAGTTTGACTTTTGGTTTTGGACATATTTGGAATGAGAAAATGGTTGAGGGCTTTGGAGCAATATCACTAAGCACTTTGAGCAAGTAGACCATAAAGCAACACCTCATCCCCTTTTAATAGTATTGGCTTTCCTATGGACTCAATGTGATCTTGGATCACTAAAATATAAATGAAGAGTCTTGAGCTTTTGCCAATATGTGTCCTTAGCATTTTGAGGGGTCCACATTCCTAGTCCATGCCATGCCATTCATTGAACTTTCATGGATATTAGTTCAATGAGCTATATGTTGTTATGAATTACCAAAACCACCCGGGGATTAGTTGCACTTTCAATCTCCCCCTTTTTGGTAATTGATGACAACACATAGATCAAAGCTTCGACAAATGATAATTTGAATGAAATACATCGTCGATTTGAGAAGTATGTGATAAGCAAGAGCTCCCCCTAAATTTGTTCATTATTTAAATTTTGCGTTTGAATGCAAATGCACAATCGATTAGGATCATGGGTTACTCTCTCATGTCACATACATCTTGGTGGAGCGCTCAAAATGTTAAGAGTTAAATAACATGCACTCATCACCAAAGATACAAGTGATTGATCATACACAAATATTCATGGATATAATCAAGTAAGCACACATTAAGCATAATATGATCAAACAATGATCACATAAGTATCTCATGGGCAAAGCACAAATTGTAGCATAGGAAACGAACAACCAAAGGACCAAAGTAGCAAGAGAAGCAAATGAAACCAACAAAAAAGCAAGACACTCTCTCTCTCTCTCTCGAAGCCTATGATCTATACACTTTCTCCCCCTTTGGCAACAAGTTACCAAAAAGTTTGAAAACATATAGTGCTATGCGGCACTCTAGGCATGATCTCCGGGAGCTCCTGAAGGGATCTTCTGGCTTGTTGCTCCGGTGTGCGTAGATGGAGTGGAGATGAGGGCATCTGCAAATGCCTCTAAAGAAGTCTGTGGAGCTGGAGGAGTTGACACTGGAGGTACAACTGTGGCAATGGCTGCAGGTGCTGAAAGTGTAGTCCCAGAGTCTCTGGCAACTGGCACAGCTGATGATCGTTGTGCCCTTAGCACTCTCTGGAATGTGTCTGTCATGCGTCTATCATCCATGTCCTTAGCATCCTCTTGAAGCTTCTCCACAACAGTTTGTATCTCAGTGACCTTCACATCTAGGTCATGCAATTTTGTCTCAATGATCCTCTCAAGACTCTCTTGATTTTGAGACAAGGTGGCAAAGCTCTTCTCAATTCTCACGGTAGCCTCAAGAAGATAACTGAGTTGATCTTGCTTGGTCTTGAGATTTGCAACTGAAGCATCTGGGGCACTTGCTGCTTTTGTAGCCTTTGCCTTCTCTATCTTCTCCTGGGCATCTGCACAAGTAGGTTGTGAAGCATCCATGACAACCTCGCTGTCCTCAAAGTCTGGCCTCAGGGGGAAGATGCTCACTGTCTAGTAGATATGTCCCTGTCCCAACTTTGGAATTGATCAACGTCTGAATGTGAGGGGCATATCCACAAGACCTCTTCTGGTCTGCAGCTGTTCTCTTCACAGTCTCTACTACCAAGCTCATCACCTTGAATTTCTGTGGAACATCAAACAAGTGAAGCAAGTTGATGGAGTGACCACGAATCATCCTATGATCTCCTGACTTGGGCAATAGAGTATGCCTTAATATAGTGTTTGTGGTGGTCAAATCAGCAAGCAGGTAGTATATGGAACCAAGCTTGTGAGTCTCCAAGGCTTTATCTGGAATAGGCTTGTACATGTTAGCCATGGAGTTGTGATCCTTCCTTGGGTTACCATACACATCAATATCATTCTCCTCTTCCTTGGGGGTATTGATCAACTTGGCCCATTCAGAAATTGTTGATTGATATCTGGTGCCTTCTGTCATCCACACTATCTTTCCATCAGGATAGAAGTGGGCAGTAGAGTAGAACTGCATGATCATCTCATTGTTCCATTTTGTCAACTTCTGAGCAACAAACTTGTCAACATCATTCAATCTGAAACTCTCATGCACATGGGTAAAATAATCTTCATTATCATCAATATATTCCCAGTCTACCCATTTCATGTCATACACAATGGGTTTCTTGTCCAACAAGACTGTCTCATAGAAGTCCTGCTGCTCTCTGGTGTGAAAGTGACGGTCAACAGCAGTCGTTCTCCTGGTGGCATATGGATCTGTCTGTGTCCGTAGTCTCAGACCATGATCCTTTCTTAACTTCATATTTTCTGCCAATGGATGATCATCATTGTGGTCAGGGATCTTGGGCTTGAGCTTCCTGAGCACTAGTGGCTCTTCTTCTTCTTGAGCTTCAGGCACTGGGGCCTTGTTCTTTTCAACAACAGAAATATTCCTTGTTGATCTCTTTGGTGCAATTTGCCGTGGGAAACCACGGCCACCTATGGGGCCATGAGCCCCTTTTGGTTTGGCGGGGGGATGAGCACATTGCACAAAGAGCGGAGAAGCGTCACATAGCATGGCAGAGATCACACGGGCGGTTTTTACCCAGGTTCGGGCCGCCGTGAGGCGTAAAACCCTACTCCTGCTTTGGTGAATTGATGGTGGAAAAATGGTGAAGGAACATAGCGCCCTTGCCCGGCAAGGTCGCCTCGGGCGAGAGCAGCTACACGCGTATGAGTGTGCAAGGGTCCGGATCAGCCAACCCTTTCTACGGTTGCCATGGGCCTCCTTTTATAGATCAAGGGGTCACCACAGTGGCAAATCAGTCATTACATACTGATTAGATAGCAAACAGTGCTATCATACCTAACTCTGTAGGCTGACAGAGTGCATTAAATGCGCCGCTTAAAGATCACATCTTAGCTCGCCCGGTAGGCCCTGCCGGGCTGTTTTGCCAGCTTCGCGCCTGCTTGCTTGACACGTCTCAGGATGGGTGTCGCCTGTGGGTATTTTCTGTAGGAAGTGGCCGCCATGTGGCAAACATCAGCCACTTAGTCACTTTGGAGCTTGACACCGCACTGATCGACGACGTGCATCGTGATGAGGTGGTGCGGTGGAGTGGTTTGCCTCCATAAGCCCCGGCAGTCCTGCCGGGACGATCTGGAAACTTGCTTCCGGGGCAAACCCAACCTTGCCAGGCTCGCCTGTCTGGCAAGGGAGGTTCTTTCCTTAGCGATATCTTGCTTCTCTAGCTCAGCTTAGTCTTCTTGATCTGCACTTTGGCCCTACTAAAGAATTGATCCCTCGTGCTTTGATCTGACATTGGTGTTGTAATCTTGTCCTTGGGCCTATGCACAGTCTGGGCAACGGACCCAGGGTTTGTTGCACCGACAGGCGCCCCCAGGCCTGGCAGGAACGCGCTACTAGGCGTCGTCGGGGTAGGCCCTAACCAGTGCACAGGCAGGAGCGCAAGGGTGGCTTCGCCCTTTGAGATCTTCTTTGCTTCTTCATTAACCCGAGCTTGGGTCAGTTTTCGGATTTCCCGCGTGTCGTGTGCAATGCCAATTGCGGTGGGGCCACTCTGGTAATGGCCCGTGAATGACTTTTACGCACGGGCGAGTAACTGCCAATTCACTCTTCCCACCACGCCCTTATCCGTAGCCACGTATGCTGCATGTATCAAGTGGGGTAGGTAACGGAGGCGCGTGGTGTGGGAGAGCATCAAGGCAGGGGCCCGGTCTTCTTGAATTAGTGGGGGAGGACGGTGATTACTCGCCGGGGAATCAGCCTCCAGCCCCAACTCGCCTATAAAAGGAAGAGCGGGGGAGGAGCGGAGGCATTCATCCACACTCCTTTCCTCCTTCATTCCTGATTTGTTCTGGTTATGCCGAAAGGGAGAGCCTGGGGCCAGGCCCCGGGCCCTAGCTTAGAGCTTAGCGCGAGCCTCAGGGGGGCGCTCGGGCGGCGCGGTGGTAGCACCGGAGGTGGCGACTCTGGTGTTTTCGTTGCCGGGTCGCCCGTGGCTTCAATTTTAGTGAGGGGCAACGCACACGACACCATGCCGAGGCCCATAACGGGCACGGGGCGTGGTAGTCGATCATGGCCTATTCCTCTTCTTCTCGTAGCGTCGGAGGGAGGTTGCAGAAGTGGTTCGCCGTTGGTAAAGGCGAACCCTATCTCCCAGTGCACCGCCCGTCTGGCGCATGGGAGAGCTCCTAGTCTCCATGCATGTCTCCTCAACGGGCGGTGGCTTCATCTCTCCGGGCCATCGGGGACAACCATGCTCTCTGTGGGGTTACCCGAAGCGTATGGCGCTCACATCGGCGGGTGTGGCGGCAACCCGCGACATGTCAAGAATGGGGGCCACCGTTCCGACTAGTCGTGTTTGCCGGTGACTCCGTCGTCTTCGCCTGGGCTTCCGGCAGCGCCACCATTCGCGCCTGCCCTCTGGTACCTTCCTCCTAGTCCGGGAATGGCGCCATCTTGATCTTGGGGAGGTGCCGAATCCCAGCCATGTCTTCCCTCCACCTTCTTCGTTTCTCTGTGTAGTTTCGAAGAAGGAGAGGAAAAAGTGAAGGCATCTCGGGCATTTATCTTTTTTTTTTCTGTAGGCACTTGCCAAATTTTAGTTCAAATAATGTAATCTCTTGAATCCATGTTTGTGTCCTATAAGGTCTGTACTTGCTTGAAGCATATTAATGAAAAAGATAAACCTTGCCAAGGACTCGTGCATGTATATGTCCATGCAGAGGCGGGATGCCTCTATATTTATAAATAAACGAGTTTCCCCTGTCAGGCTATCCTGCCGGTACCCTCTGTTTTGTTGCCGAGGAGTTAGGCCTACCGAGCACAAATCATGAAGAGGGACCAGCCCCCCGCCAGTCCTTTTTCAACAAAGGCCACTGCGACCACCCTGACCGAAGCAACGTTCGAGTCGAAGGGCGGGAGCACCTAGTTTCAAAGGGTAGCAGGGTTTTCTCATGCACAAGTCTTTACTTACAGAACATATATGGATACAAGGAAGAACTTATCTGTTTGGCTTGTCGGAGATCGCAGTGTAGGCTCATCTTCTTATCTCCTCTTGGGCTGAATCCATGATAGGAGCCTGTAGTTTATGCAGATGAAAATGATGCCAGATGCGATCTTATCTACATGAACATGCGATGCTCATGATATGCTTATGCATGCATGCAACTTGTCAGGGGCCCCCAGCGCTTCATTTATTTCTCTGTTGCTCAGGGTCTGCGCCTGGCTTTGTACAAGGGGTAACATGCAACTGAGGCAAGGCCTATACAAAAGGGTGGCTGCCGGGCAGGGCCCGACAGCCGTGCCTTACGGGTAGAACTTGCGGAGATGCTCAATGTTCCATGAGTTTTGCAATTGAATGCCATCTCCGGTCTCCAGACGGACTGCGCCAGGTCTGGTGACTCGTACTACCTGGTAAGGGCCTTCCCACTTCAGCGTCAACTTGTTTGTACCCTTGGCGGACTGAACGCGCCTAAGGACAAGGTCGCCTTCCTCAAAACACCGGGCATGAACCCTGCGGCTATGATAGCGGCGCAGGGCTTGCTGATAGCGTGCAGCACGCGTAGCAGCCCGGAGATGGTTCTCCTCGAGAAGCATAGCGTCGTCACGCCAGTGCTGATCCTGCGCTACTTCATCATAGGAAAGCACTCGAGGCGACCCGTAAATGAGTTCCGTGGGGATAACTGCTTCTGCCCCATAGACTAGGGAGACGGGAGTCTGCCCGGTAGCTCGATTTGATGTCGTTCTGAGGGACCAAAGAACCACCGGCAGCTCGTCGATCCATCGCCTGCCGCACTTCTGCAGCTTATCAAATGTTGTTGTCTTGAGTCCTCGCAACACTTCAGCGTTTGCCCTCTCAGCTTTTTCATTGCTTCTGGGATGTGCAACAGAGGCAAATATGATCTTGCTTCCGAGGGCATGAACATATTGCTTGAAGGCACTGCTCGTGAACTGGGTGCCGTTGTCGGTGATGATCCTGGCAGGGACCCCGAAGCGGCACACCAATCCTTTCAAGAACTTGATAGCTGACTGAGCAGTCACCTTTCTCACAGCATCTACTTCTGCCCACTTTGTAAACTTGTCGATTGCAACGAACAAGAATTCAAAGCCCCCAATAGCTCGGGGGAAAGGGCCGAGGATATCGAGCCCCCAGACCGAAAACGGCCATGACAAAGGGATTGTCTGAAGAGCTTGGGCAGGCAGATGGATGTTCTTGGAATGGAACTGGCAGGCTTCACACTTGGTGACTAGCTCGACCGCATCTTGGAGGGCTGTGGGCCAATAGAATCCTTGCCGGAATGCTTTCCCAACTAAAGCCCTTGATCCAATGTGGGAGCCGCACATGCCTTTGTGTATTTCCACCAGCAGTTCCTTTCCTCCTTCCCGGCAAATGCACTTCAATTTCACACCGTTGGGCCTTCTTCTGTATAGTGTGTCATCGACAAACTAATACATATTGGCCCTCCGAGCTACTCTTTCAGCTTCTTCGTGCTCTTCGGGAAGTTCTCCGGTTTGGAGGAAATGGACTATGTGCCTTACCCAAGTTGGAGCCTAGGGCTCGGCAACAAGGACTAGCGGCACCTCCTCATCTGCGGGAGCGCGTTCCTCGACCGCGGGGACCAGTGGTCCGGCAGGAGGGTGCAGCCCGGCAATCGAAGGGGAGTTGTTTCCGGCAGGGTCCCTGCCAGGAGCCCCGAGGGGCTCTACTGGGAGAGGCTTACCGGAGTCCAATTTCCTCCTCTTTCGGGCCATTGTTGTCGGGGATACGAAGGGCTGAGTAAGATGGAGAACAAAAGTTCCTGGTTCCACAGGAAGCTTTTGCCCAGCACACTTTGACAGATGATCAGCGATGCTGTTTTCCGCACGGGGTACATGCTCTGTTTGCAATCCATCAAAGTGCTCCTCTAATCTCCTCACTTCCGCAACGTATGCGTCCATCAATGGGCTTTGGTAATCCTTGTTGACTTGTCTCACCGCAAGTTGTGAGTCTCCTCGAATGATCAGCTTCTTGATTCCCAATTCAGTGGCAATCCTGAGCCCGCCAAGGAGCCCTTCATACTCTGCTGTATTATTGGTCGCCTCCTCCCGGGGAAAATGCATCTAGATGATGTACTTCAAGTGCTCTCCAGTGGGAGCAACGAGAAGCACACCATCCCCCACACCTTGTAGGGAGAAGGCACCATCGAAATACATAATCCATTCTTGGGGCGCTTCCTTGCCGGGGATAACTGTTTCAAGCACTTCTTCATCAGGGGTTGGCGTCCATTCTGCAATAAACTCTGCCAATGCCCTGCTCTGAATCATTGATGTGCTTTCAAACTTCAGGCCAAAGCTGGATAACTCCAATGCCCATTCCACTATTTTGCCGGTAGCCTCTCGGTTTCGGAGTATCCTTTGCAACGGGAAGCGAGTGACAACCGTGATCTCATGGGCTTGGAAGTAGTGGTGCAGTTTCCTTGAGGCCATGATAAGGCCAAAAATCAACTTTTGCACACCAGAGTACCTTGATCTAGCCCCCTGTAACAGGGAGCTGATGAAGTACACTCGGCGCTGCACTACTTTCTTCCTTGCCGCGTCCTTGGGGTTGCCTTCGCTGCCGTGCTCTTCTTTATCCTGATCCATATCTGACCTTGCCGGGCTATTCTCTCTCTCTTTCCTGGATGGGGCACTAGCTGAGGTTGCTGCTTCCTCTACTTCTCGCTGCGCCACCAGTGCTGCACTAACCACTTGATTGGTTGCCACCAGATATAACAGCAACGGCTCTTGTGGTTTGGGAGCAACCAAAGTGGGCACATAAGACAAGTAGGCCTTCAAATCTCGCAGTGTTGCGTCTGCTTCTGGGGTCCACTTCATGGGTCCTGCCTTCTTCAAAATTTTGAAGAACGGCAGGGCGCGTTCGGCAGACTTGGAGATGAATCTGCTAAGCGCGGCAACACACCCCGTCAAACGCCTCACATCCTTAACTGTCTTGGGTGCTTGAATCTGCTCGATAGCCTTGATCTTATCTAGGTTGGCTTCGATCCTGCGGTGGGACACAAAGAAACCAAGTAGCTTGCCGGAGGGAACACCAAACACACACTTCTCTGGGTTCAGCTTCAAGTTGATCTTGCGCAGATTAGCAAATGTCTCTTCCAAATATTGGATGAGGGTTGATATGTCATTGGTCTTGACCACAATATCATCCATATAAGCTTCAATGTTCCTGTGCAACTATGGTTCAAAACCAACCTGGACTGCTCTTGCAAAAGTGGACCCGGCACTCTTCAACCCGAAAGGCATACGCACAAAGCAGTACATGCCGCATGGGGTGATGAATGAGGTACTTTCTTCATCTTCCTTGGACATAAAGATCTGATGATACCCAGAGTATGCATCCAGAAAGGATAGCAAATCATACCCGGAAGTGGAATCCACAATTTGGTCAATGCGTAGCAAGGGGAATGGGTCCTTCGGCCATGCCTTGTTCAAATCCGTGAAATCTATGCAAAGCCTCCATTTCCCATTAGCCTTGCGCACAACCACTGGGTTTGCTAACCATGTTGGATGTAGTACTCCTCTGACCAGACCAGCTGCCTCAAGTTTCTTGATTTCTTCGGCAATGAACTGCTGCCGCTCCAAGGCTTGCTTTCAGACCTTTTGCTTAACGGGTCGGGCATGTGGGCAGACAACAAGGTGGTGCTCGATTACCTCCCTGGGAACACTGGGGATATCAGATGGTTGCCAGGCAAACACATCGATATTCGCCTGCAGGAAGGCAACGAGCGCGCTTTCCTATTTGTCGTCAATGGTGGCACTGATACTAAAAGTACCATTAGCGCCAGCCAGCCCTGTCGGGACCTTTTTCACATGGGGTGCAGCAGCCTTGGACTTCTTGCTGTTGGAACTTTCCGGCACGTCATCCACAGGCATAGCATACCTCGAAGAGCTACGCTTCCTGGACTCGTTGCTGGTGTCTCTGCTAACCTTCTTTTTTCCTTTGATTTCCTTGGCGGGAGCTGCGGCTTCCGCGGCCTCTGCCACGACTGTGTCCCGGTACATCTTATCCACGCAAATAATTGCGTCCTTCTTGTCTAATGGGATGGAAATGACACCCACTGGCCCTGGCATCTTCAAAGTGTTGTAGGCATAGTGGGATGCCGCCATGAATTTTGCCAAAGCTGGGCGTCCAAGAATTCCATTATATGGCAGGGGGAGGTCGACCACATCAAACACAACCTTCTCAGTCCGGTAGTCCGGTAACGTGATCTTTCCCTTAGGATGACTCCTGCCGGGATTGACTCCTTGAAATGTGCCAGTAGCCTTAAGCTCTTCCTCTGCTATCTGGAGTTTGCTGATAACCTTTGGGGAAATCAGATTCAACCCGGCCCCGCCGTCAACCAACATCTTTGTGACTTTGAGGTTGCGAATCGTAGGTGAGACCAACAACGGCAAGCACCCTACCGCAGTGGTGTGGTCAGGATGGTCCTCTTCATCAAAGATGATGGGCGTGCGTGGCCACTTGAGCGGCTTCCGAGAATCTGCCACTGGCTCCACGGCATTGACCTCACACGACCACTGTTTAAGTTGGCGGTGAGAGGAGTGCAAAGATGCACCCCCATCAATACACAGGGCATCAGTGGCCTTCTGGAATTCCTGCTCGTTGGTTTCCTCTTCATCCCCTCCATCACTCTCAGCATTGCAATTCTCCTTCTCTCTGCCCCTGGTGGGTTTTCCTTGGTTCCGAGGAGCCTTGCCGAGGCGATTTGCTTCATCACCCCGGCCCTTCCCGCCAGTACCATTCTGACCTTTTTCCTTATCACGCTTCTCATACTCAGCCCTCTGCTTCTTGATGAGCTGCTCAACCTAGTGACACTCTTGGAGATTGTGGCCCTTGGTCCGATGAATCTTGCAATACGGCTCATCGCCTTTCCCAGCCTTCTCGGCAGCCGCAGCCTTCCGGCAGTCAGTGCACGTGGCAACTTCCTTGCCGGAGGCTTCGGTCTTAGCCTTCTTGCTGGTACTAGGCGTGCCCGATCCCTCAACGGTGCCTTATCCTTGCGCTTCTTGTTGTGCTTCTTGTTCTTCTTCTTCTGACCAGTGGACTTGTCGTCATCCTCTGAGTCGATGTCGACGCAATCTTCCTCTCCAGGGAGATTCCTCCCTTCCTCCACCCGAGCACATTTGTCCACCAAGGTGTAAAGCTCCTTCACAGTCTTGGGCAGCCGAACGTTCATCTTGGAACGTATCCTGCAGTTGTGCACGTTGGATTGGAAAGCGGCTATCACAGCTGCCGGGTGGATATCTGGGATATTTCTTTGTACTCGGCTGAATCTCTGCAAGTACTTTCGCAGAGTCTCTCCTTCTTTCTGCTGGAGAAGCTGCAAATCGCTGGGCCGCCCTGGTTCTTGATGGCCACCTGTGAAGGCGCCAATGAACTCATGGCACAGGTCAGCCCAGGTCGAAATGGAGTTCTCCGGCAGGTGCATCAGCCAAGACCTCACATTTGACTTAAGTGCCAAAGGGGAGTAATTGGCGAATACCTTCTCATCTCTTCCCTCGGCAGCTTGAACAGCGATGGTGTAGATGCTCAAGAACTCTGTCGGGTTCAGCCTCCCATCATACTTCTTTGGATTCTCTGGCTTGAACGTGCGAGCGGATGGCCAACGGACTTGCCGCAGCTCACGGGTGAAAGCAGGGCACCCAACCTCGAAAGGCAGGCACCCGCCGTCTCCGAGCGCGGGTTCGTCGATGTCGAGGCCATCGCACCCATTGGACCGGCGGTGGTTGTCGCGGCGTCGCTCGACGACGACGCGCGCGCCTTCCCTCCGCCCGTCCTCTGGGGCTCGTCGTTGGCCTGGACGCGCACGAGGGTCAGAAGAGGCCATCGAGACGTCATCTGGTTCTTGGTTTCGCGGCTCCCACGCTGGCTGCCATGGTGGGGATTGCATCGTGGCGGTGGCCCCTTCCGCACGGCCAGCATCACGGGCCGTCGTCGCTGCTTGGGGAGGCCATGGCGGGCCAGCTTGATGTGATCCTCCCGCCTCGGCGAAGCCAATCAGGCTTTGGATGGTGGCTCGCCACTCATCCATCTGATCGGCTACCGGCGGGAATCTCAACAGTAGTTGAGCCCGTGCCATGGCCTCTGAGGCAGTGCTCGGCATAGGTGATGATGACGTAGATCGTGGTATCGCTCGGCTTCTGACGGCCCCGGTAGCGACTGCGCCATGCCCTCGCTGTTGCGAACCAGCCGCTTGGATGGCATGGTGACGCGGTGGAGGCGCTTGAAGGCCAGCGGCTCCGTTGGGCACAGTAAATGGGTCAGCTTGTTCCAGAGGTGGCGCACGCCCTGCGGTCACGCCCGCGGCGGGGGCGGCCGGAGGGTTGTGATTCGCCCCAGAACGAGCGCCCCCACTGCGGCTGTGCCCTTCGGCGAGGAGAAGAGGTGCAGGCGGAATAAGCCCTCCACTCGTACCTCGTGGAGCATGGCCACCGGGATGTTGCTGATGTTGTCCTTCCCCGGTGCCTCCCGTTCCTGCTTTGGCCATGGGGGAGGTGGTGACAACGCCGCCTGCGCCGACCACATCCCCCGCAGCGTCCACATCCTCGTGCGTCCCCGCATTCCCCGCGACGTCGGCGGTCGCGGGCGGCGGAGCCTTCGAGGTGGAAGGGTGATTTGTAGCTCCGGACTTCTTCTTGGGCGCCATAGTTGATGACGTCGTCAGTGATGAGAATGGCGATGAAGATGACGCGCTTGACGCTCTCGGGTTCGCGCAAGTGATCCCCCTACCTGGCGCGCCAAAGATGTCGTGGGAAACCACAGCCACCTATGGGGCCATGAGCCCCTTTTGGTTCGGCGAGGGGATGGGCACGTTGCACAAAGAGCGGAGAAGCGTCACACAGCACGGCAGAGATCACACGGGCGGTTTTTACCCAGGTTCAGGCCGCCGTGAGGCGTAAAACCCTACTCCTGCTTTGGTGGATTAATGGTGGAAAAATGGTGGAGGAACGCAGCGCCCTTGCCCGGCAAGGTCGCCTCGAGCGAGAGCAGCTACGCACGTATGAGTGTGCAAGGGTCCGGATCAGCCAACCCTTTCTACGGTTGCCATGTGCCTCCTTTTATAGATCAAGCGGTCACCAGAGTGGCGAATCAGTCATTACATACTTATTAGATAGCAAACAGTGCTATCATACCTAACTCTGCAGGCTAACAAAGTGCATTAAATGCGCCGCTCAACGTCACATCTCAGCTCGCCCGACAGGCCCTGCCGGGCTGTTTTGCTAGCTTCGCGCGTGCTTGCTTGACACGTCTCAGGATGGATGTCGCCTGGGGGTATTTTCTGTAGGAAGTGGCCGCCATGTGGCAAACAGCAGCCACTTAGTCACTTTGGAGCTTGACACCGCACTGATCGACGACGTGCGTCGTGATGAGATGGTGCGGTGGAGTGGTTTGCCTCCGTAAGCCCCGGCAGGCCTGCCGGGACGATCTGGAAACTTGCTTCCCAGGCAAACCCAACCTTGCCAGGCTCGCCTGTCCGGCAAGTGAGGTTCTTTCCTTAGCGATATCTTGCTTCTCTAGCTCATCTTGGTCTTCTTGATCTGCACTTTGGCCATGCCAAAGAATTGATCCCTCGTGCTTTGATCTGACCTTGGTGTTGTAATCTTCTCCTTGGGCCAGTGCACAGTCTGGGCAACGGACCTAGGGTTTGTTGCACCGACACAGTTGTCTTGGGAGCTTGAGCTGGATCTGAAGGCTTGGGGGCAGACTTGGGCTTAGAAGGAGCAACCCTAGTCCTGATGGCATCCCCCATCAGCTTCTGAGTCTTGGCAGGAGGTGCAACTGGCTCATCCTTCTCCTCCTCACTTCTCCTCATGGAAGGGTGTCCAAGCACTCTGGCAGTGGTGGTCCTTGCTCTCTTCTTCTTCTTTCCATCTCCAGCTGCCTCATCATCATCAGACTGCTCAATGGTAAACTGCATTGTTTCTTTTGTTGGAACTTTCCTGGGTTTAGACATTGGAGCTCTCCTAGGTGGAGCTTTCTTCTGCATTCCAGGCTTTGTGGTAGCAGCAGCAGCATACTCTTTCTTGAGCACCTTCTTCTTGGAGGTCACTTCCTCCTCAACTACAAAATCTTCATCTTTAGATTCAGATGTCCTTTTCTTCCTTTGCCTAGTAGCTGCCTTAGGCAAATTGTTGGGAGTGCTTCTGCTTCCATCATCATAGCTGCTAGAGGGACTAGTGCCTTGACTAAGATTCACATTCTCCTCAGACCTGTTCTAACTGTCACTTGCCTCTGACATAGCTGCAACTGACCCTGTGAATAGATGGGTGTGGATAGAATGGATGAGCATCACAAAGTACATCTTGTTTTGCAAAAAGAATGAGACAAAAACTTAACTTTAGATTTCTACAGAAAGCATTTTGGAGCTACCAATTTGACAAACTCGGTGACACCGAAGCAACATCAGAGTCTAAACATGTGATTTTGGTCAGACCGAGACACAGTTAGGTGACTCCAAGATGCTAGGGTTTCACAGAGAAAGTGATTTCGGTCTCACCGATCAGTACACTTCGGTCAGACCGAGTTGTACTTGCACAATGGCCAGGGCCAATCGGTGTGATCGAGATCCTCAGATCGGTCGGTCCGAGATGGGTTCGGCGGAAACCTAACCCTAAGTTTTTGCATCAAATCTATTCTAAGGACTTTGCTTAGTGGATAGATTAATCTCATACGTGGGAAGAACAATGGCAATGTACTTTGTGCAAGAATCGAAGCAATGGAAAGCACAAAGGGTCAAATCCGTACCCTAACTTGGCGACGGATTTGCTACGGTGGCAACGGTGGTGAAGATTCCATTGACGGCGGCAGAGACCAGCGGCGAAGGGTCACTGGTGACGACGACGACGATCCGGAGACCAAGGGGGCGGCAGTGCTGGGGCGCGAGCTCGTGCGGTTTGAAGAAATTTTCAACCGTACGGGTACGCAAAGTATAAACACCCAGGCGCTGACGGTGGCGCCGAGTGGAACGGCTCGGTGGCACCAAGATGCGAACTGCTGGCAGTTGCTGCAACTCGGTGTGACCGAATAGTTCTAATCAGTGGCACTGAGATGAAAACCTAGATCAACTTATTGATCTTGGTGAGACCGAGTCGGATAGGTTGGTCAGACCGAAAATCATTAAGAGGTTTTGGAAGTTACGCCCTTGACGGATCGGTGGCTCCGAGTGCTCCTCACCCGGAGGGTCCGAAAGTGACTTGTTCAAACTTTGTGATGTAGCATGAATAGAGTTTGAGACAAGAAAAAGCATAGATAGCTAGAGTGAGTACTTAGGCATTCTTGTCCATCCATTTGGTCAAAGAAAAACCAAACAAGCAAAACTACAAATGGATGTCCTCGAATGGGGAAAATTATGCATTCAACATGCTCACACAATAAGATAGCAAATAAAACATGTGGCAAAGCATGCACATGCACTCTAGCATCTATCAAGCAATTTGCGATGACTAGGTCATCTATATATGAGTATATTGACTTAGGAGTCAAATGAGAACATTTGATCATAGGTCATACTCATCGTTTAAGCACAAGTGGGGTTACCACTTTTACATAAAGCATTGTTGTGTTCACACCATTAGAGTTGCTTTAGCTCAATTCTTAGAGCAAAGCTCCCCCTAGATGTGATATCCCCCCTAAGAGGGATGAACTAACCTTGAGTTTTGTCGATGATGACTTCATGTTGGTGTTGAAGATGTGGATGCTCAATGTTGATGTAGATCATTTGGAGCAATCCATTGGAGTGAGTTGCACTTTCAATACCTACATGGGTTAGTCCCACAAGGAACATGCAAGAATATCCATAGACATAGAGTGAAACTCAAATGTGATGATGTCCATGAAAACATTAGGTTACCTTGTCCCTTGTCTTACCAACAAGAGGGTTTGTGACTCCATGAACTAGTGCAAGATATGAAAGTTGATTGCACATGTCCTTGCCAAAATGAATATGAGTGAAGTATGTTGGTGGAGTCACCCTCAAGAACTCTCTAGTTCTTCTTCTTTGGGATCCACATCAACTTGATGGGAATCCTTGGAGTTGTAGTCGTACTTGATGAAGTAGAACTTGATGTAGTCTTGGGAACCCACTTGACCATGGCTTTAGGAGCTTCTTCAAATGAATCAATCTCTTCTTGAAGCTTGTCCTTGCCTTTTAGCTTGTGGGCTTGTGGTGGAAGATCATCTTGAGCTTGTGTTCCCTTGAAAGAAGTGGGGTCATACTTCTCTTGTTGAGGAACAAACTTCGTCTTGGGGTATTGATCTTCTTCCCACTCAACTCCATTGGCATTGAACTTTCATTCAAAACCAACAACTTGATTCTTACGGTGCCTTCCTTGCTTGCGTATAATTTCCTCAAATTGCTTACTTCCGGCAAGGCTCTTGTAAAGACCTTTCTTTATGATTCCCTTCAATAAGCTATTTTCTTGCTCAAGTGTAACTTGGCTAAGAGAATCATTAGTGGAATCAAGAGAACTACTAGAAGCAACAATATTGGATTTAACATTGTTATTGTTACTACTAGAAGAAGAATCTTTCTTGCTCTTATTGCTAGATTTTACTTGTGGCATATAAGTGTACAAGAGTAAACGCTTGGCAATGTAAGAAGAACTCTTCTTTCGAAGATCATCATTGATTGCTTTTAGGAACCCATGCTCTTGCTCTAAATTTAGCTTCTCGAAGCGTAGCTTCTCATGAGTCCTTAGGAGCTCTCTATGATCCTCTAGAGTTGTTTCATGAGCTAACTTAAGAGTGTTTAGTTCTTTAGTTAGACGTTCAATCTCCTTCTTATCATTGTCATTCGTTTCATCTTGATTAGCATGATTACTAGCAATTTCATCAAAGTTTTTATCACTAGTGTTGTCAACAAGTAAATCATCATCACCTAGCAAATCATCTTCATCACTATTGAAATCAACATACTCGGGGTGTGATACCTTGGGGCCTTTAGCCATGAAGCATCTTCCAATTCCTTCATTTGGTGAATCAAATATGTCGTAGGAGTTGGTTGACACAAGTGCAAGACCGGCAACACCTTCATCTTGAGTATATTCAGATTTGGAGTGATAGCTTCTCTCGGAGTAGTTGTCGGAGTCAGAACCGGATACCCATTCACCAACATGAGCTTGATGTCTTCGTCTTGTGTAGCTCTTTGATGACTTTTCTTTCCTTTCCGAATCCTTGCTTCAACGAGAGGGTCTTCATTCATAACGATCATCTCTACTCCTTCTCTCTCTTAGTGGTGATTCATCTCTTTTACTTCTCCTTTTTGGTGAATCTTCTCTTTTCTTGTAGGGAGCCGTACACTCATTGGAGTAGTGTCCAGGTCTTCCACAATTGTAGCAATTATGATCACGACTAGAAGATCTTTTGTCATTGTAGGATCTTGACTTGGAACTTCTCTCTTTGCTTCTATTCTTGTAGAACTTGTTGAAGTTCTTCACCATTAAGCTCAATTCCTCATTGAAGACTTGTTTCTCACTTGATGTTGTGGGAGCATCACATGAAGCTTTGTAAGCACCACTTGACTTGTTGTGGAGCTCTTCCTTATCCTTGAGTGACATCTCATGAGCAACAATTCTACCAATGACTTCCGTTGGCTTGAGATCTTTGTAGTTGGGCATCATTTGGATCAATGTGCACACGGTATCATATTTTCCATCCAAGGCTCTTAGGATCTTCTTGATGATGAATTTGTCGGTCATCTCTTCGCTTCCTAAGCCGGCAATCTCATTTGCGATGAGAGCAAGCCTAGAGTACATTTCGGCGACTCCTTCACCATCCTTCATTTTGAACTTGTCAAGTTGACTTTGAAGCACATCCAATTTTGATTCCTTGATGGACTCGGTACCTTCGTGCATATCAACCAATGTATCCCAAATTTCCTTTGCATTCTCAAGGCGGCTGATTTTGTTGAATTCTTCGGGGCCCAATCCGTTCAAGAGAATATCGCAAGCTTGAGCATTGTATTGCAACATCTTCAATTCTTCCGCTGTCGCTTCACGATCCGGTTCTCTTCCATCCTCAAAGTATTCACCTTGCAAGCCAACACGCACAATAACCCAAACGGCAGGGTTATGACCAAGAATATGCATTTTCATTATATGCTTCCAACTAGCAAAATTAGTACCATCAAAGTAAGGACCTCTACGGTGGTAATTTCCCTCGCTAGACGCCATACTCTCCTAGGTTGTGAAACCAAGGCTATGATCACCAAAGCTATGGAAATCAAGGCAAATGGAGACCAAAGCTCAAATACCACTTGTAGGATCGAAAGTAGGTGTAGAGGGGGGTGATTAGACTACTTGACCAAATAAAAATCTAACATTTTCCCAATTTTAGTTGTTGGCAGATTTTAGCAACTAGTACAAGTCAAGCAATCACCTACACATGCAATTCTAAGAGTATAGCAGCGGAATGTAAAACATTGCATATGAAGGTAAAGGGAAGGGATTGGAGAGTGCAAACGCAATGAAGACACGGAGATTTTTGGCGTGGTTCTCATAGGTGGTGCTATCGTACGTCCACGTTGATGGAGACTTCAACCCATGAAGGGTAACGGTTGCGCGAGTCCACGGAGGGCTCCACCCACGATGGGTCCATGAAGAAGCAACCTTGTCTATCCCACCATGGCCATCGCCCACGAAGGACTTGCCTCACTCGGGCAGATCTTCACGAAGTAGGCGATCTCCTTGCCCTTACAAACTTCTTGGTTCAACTCCACAATCTTGCGGAGGCTCCCAAGCGACACCTAACCAATCTAGGAGACACCACTCTCCAAAAGGTAATAGATGGTGTGTCGATGATGAACTCCTTGCTCTTGTGCTTCAAATGATAGTCTCCCCAACACTCAACTCTCTCTCACAGATTTGGCTATGGTGGAAAGATGATTTGAGTGGAAAGCAACTTGGTGAAGGCTAGAGATCAAGATTCTTGTGGTAGGATTGGAATGTCTTGGTCTCAACACATGAGTAGGTGGTTCGCTCTCAGAAAATAAGTAGTGGAAGTGTAGGCACGTTCTGATGGCTCTCTCACAAATGGAGAAGGGGGTGGAGGGGTATTTATAGCCTCCACACAAAATCCAACCATTACACACATTTGACCCAACTCGGTCAGACCGAATAGGAGAACTCCGTGAGACCGATTCAGTTCAAAATGTGAACATTAGGAATCCCGGTGGGACTGACTGGAACAACTCGGTGGGACCGATGTGCTAGGGCTAGGGCAAAACCTCATCTCGGTGGCACCGATTGCGTGAACTCGGTGAGACCGATTTCAACAAAGAGCAAACAGAGAGTTGGTCAAGCAAACTCGGTGGGACCGATCGCTCATTTCGGTGAGACTGAAATGTTACAAAGGGAAACAGAGAGTTTGCAGGGCCATCTCGGTGAGACCGAGATCCGTATCGGTGTGACCGAGGTGTTAGGGTTTCTGGCAGTGGCTATGTCAAATGAACTCGGTGGCTCCGGGTAGAAAGAATCGGTGTGGCCGAGTTTGACTTTTGGTTTTGGACATATTTGGAATGATAAAGTGGTTGAGGGCTTTGGAGCAATATCACTAAGCACTTTGAGCAAGTAGACCATAAAGCAACACCTCATCCCCTTTTAATAGTATTGGCTTTCCTATGGACTCAATGTGATCTTGGATCACTAAAATCTAAATGAAGAGTCTTGAGCTTTTGCCAATATGTGTCCTTAGCATTTTGAGGGGTCCACATTCCTAGTCCATGCCATGCCATTCATTGAACTTTCTGAAATAATAAACTTGAATGGATATTAGTTCAATGAGCTATATGTTGTTATGAATTACCAAAACCACCCGGGGATTAGTTGCACTTTCAAATATATTTCTAGAATTGTTTTATTAATATCCAGAATAGTTCCGGGAGGTTCCGGAAGCGTTTCGGGGTCACCAGAAAGGTTTCGGGTAATACCGGGTATTACCGATTAATTGTATATAGGTGGAAAATGTTTCTGGGGATGTTAAATTATATATATATAATGCTCTGAAAATGTTTAGAACATTTTATATTTAATTTAAATATCAACGGGCCTAAAATGGCCAAGAGGTGGAAGGCAACTTGGGCCAAAAAGGCCCAAGTGGGAAAGTGTCTCCCTTCCCTAAGGAAGGGGGCCGAATAGGAGTAGGGGAGGAGTCCTGCTCCTCCTCCCCTTGGTTGGATGCCCCAAGGAGGGTTTCCCTTGGTGGCTGGCAACCGTCCCTCTCCCCTCTAACCTATATATAGTGGAGGTTTGGTGCCCAATTGATAACACAAGTTTTGGAGCCTCCTCTAGTTGATCTAGTTCTAATTCTAGTTGGTCCTAGTTGAATAATTAGAGCTAGCGCTATCCACCTCTAATCCTCATAATTATAAGCCCTGTGTGGTTATAATCTCCTCCCTCTAATTCTCCAGCGACGATTAGCTCTGGATGGCGAAGTGCTGTCGGATCATGAAGACCGTACGCTTCCAACCATGTAGAGAGGTCGTGCTTTCGGTCTTCTGTTCGAGGGATCGTTCGAGGGCGGTTTGTAGGATCGTCATCGACGTTCGAGGGACTCCAAGTATGATCTACACTGACTCGTCTACTTCCGCTGCACTCCCGGAGTCGGTAACGATCGTTGATCACAACCCGTTATGCATCTTCATATTGTTCTTGGGTGATCGTAGGGCGATTTTTTGTTTTGTTTTGTACTATGTTTCCCAACAAGGCCCGCCAGAGGACTAGGATTAATACTTCCTCTATTCCACACGAGCAGGACCAGGACGCCCGAGGCTTCCTCCGCACCAAACAAGGCCTACTACTATATTTGAGTTAGAGACTACATGTATATGAATTAGATATTATGATGTAGTTGTTGGTTACTCTGTCGTGTGATTACATTTTTTATCTATTGATTGGAGTATTTATTGCTAATATATATTATTTTATGTCTTAAAAAATCGACAATCGAACCGGTGAACCGGCGGTCCGACTTGTAAAAAACTGAACCGGCTGCCTCACCGGTTCGATGACCGGTTTGGTTTTTTAAACTATGAGTACCACACCCTGGTGTTACAAATGTTGTCCTTGCACTAGCTAGTTCACCCACAACTATAATTGTTAGAATTGTGGACAATATATTTCAACATTTCCTCTCATCTCTAAGCCTGGCATAGATTGATGTCAACCACAACTATAATTGTTAGAATTGTGGACAATATATTTCAACATTTCCTCTCATCTCTAAGCCTGGCATAGATTGATGTCAGCCATAAATCATATATTTCAACAATATTGATTAAACTGAGCCTGTTGACTCATAAGACCCTTTCCTATTGATGGTTTTGATAATATAGAGGTTGATGGACTAAGTGCGTAATGCTGACTCTTTTTGCTTTTGTTTTGTTTTTGTGCGGCAGAAGTAATGGTGTCTCTATGTTCTTCAATTTATATTATTGCACATGTGGTCAATGTTATGTAGTATATAGTTTATGTTATCACGCATGTGGGTCCTTGATACAGGTGCCTTTTTATTGGTGTTTTAAGTTGTATTTTCTTTGTTTTCATTGGTAGCTTGATTTCCTGCTCATTTTGGCTTATCACCTAATTTGCATCATACATTTATGTCGTTTATTTGTAGCTTACTAATGGTTCACTTGAAGGAGTGTCATCTCACCAACTTCTAGTGAAACCATCAATGTACAACCCATCCTTAGTCGAGGTCCTTTGAACTGACCATTCAATCAAGACATTATTTAATTTAATTGTGTTGGAGTTGAACTGGTTTATATGATTTTATAATGGAACCTTTACAGTGTGGCTTTATAGCTATGTTCATTGTCGTTTAGGTTAACTGGTAGGATGAAGCATGCTCCAGTCTGGGAAACAAGGCTAGGAACTTGTAGAGATGAAAAGTAACTCTAGATATATATTAAACTTGCATAAGAAACTAATGAAATCCAAATAACTCATGTATATCAATGGTATCAATCTATTCAATGTAAGAAGTATTGAAGAAGAGGAAACTAGGTTCTGTTGGGAAAATTACAAAGATGCGATGTTGCTAAATTATCTCCCTCTCTAGTCTAACTTAATACTACCTCTGTAACTTAATGTAAGACGCGAGTAGTAGTTAGACACTACACGGATACCTTCTATTGTGTTGGAGCTAGTTTTGTTGTTGCAAAAACTCATACCGACGGGTTTTTTTTTTTTTCCGAGGACGGTTTTTGGTTATTGGCTTAAGACATAGGTATATGCTATTGGAGATGCTCTTAGTGGGTTAGGTGGAGGTGGTTCTGGTCCATTTCATTTGGTGTAACAAGACCTGTTCTTATTCATCACCAATTGCTTGTAATGACTCTCTTCCTTCTTAATGATAAAAATGACAGGCAATGTGTTACTTGTTCTTGAAAAAAAGTTTCGATCTCACCCATTAGGAAGCCGCATGAGTTTGTTTATTGAGGGTAGAAAGGCATCTAGTACCGTGGTTTACAAGAAGATGACGCCAATCACTAGGATACAGCTGTAGAAGTAAATTGGGGAGGTTTAAACTGGAACAGATAGACATAGAGTCCATAGTGATTACACTACATGAGATCTTAACTGTCTTTGTCGCACTCCGTACCAGCAAGTCAACCAAGCCTCAAGAAGCTAGCAGGCGGCAACACCATGAGCTGGTCCGACCTGCCGGCCGAGCTCGTTGCCGGGATCGCCGACAGGATCACCGAGCATGTGGACCTCGTGCGCCTCCGCTCGGTGTGCCCATCTTGGCGCTCGGCCTCGGCGGAGCACGCCGCGCGCCGCCGCACCCCCCTGCTACTCCTGCCCTCCCAGAGCTACTCCCGCGTCGACCGCCGTCTCTGGTCCCCCGCCGACGACAGCATCAAGGAGACCCCATGCCCGCCGCGTGCGGCCGCTCCTTCCTTTTCGCCTCGCCTCGCGGCTGGACGCTCGGCGTGGCCAACGACTTCTCGGCCACGCTGCTGCAACCATTCACCGGCGCGTCGGAGAGCCTGCCCGCGCTGCCGTCATCCTTCCACGACGGGTATCAGATGATCCTCCGTGACATGGTATGGGACCGGTCCCCTGACGCCGTCATGATCTCGCCGGGCAAAGGCGCGTTCTTCTGCAAGCTGCCGGGCGACGGCGGGTCATGGAGCGCCGCCGGATCCTCGCAAACGGCTGTCGTTAGCAGCATCACCTACGACGACGGCACGTTTTACCTCCTGGACGGGCGAGCCCGCAGGGTCACGGCCGTGGACGCCGCAACTTTCGCCGCGACCGCCGTAATCGAGCCGCCAGATCTGGTGTCGCCAAGACACCCTTGGTGCACGCCCGAGTCCACGCTCATCGTGTCCCCCGGCGAGCTGCTTCTCATCGTCAGGACGCACCTCTTGTTCCAAGTAGCACCATACGGCTCGGGGGGCCTCTTCAAGGTCTTCCGCGCGGACAGCCGGAGCCTGGCGGCCGGATGGTCGGAGGTCGCCGGCGGCGGCATCGGCAACCGCGCCCTGTTCGTGGACCATCTCCGCGGCTTCTGCGTGGAGGCCAGCGGGCTCAACGGGGTGCGGAGGAACTGCGTGTACGTGGCCAGCTCGCACGAGATGGTGAACGACGACTACGGGCTGGACGTCTGGGGGAGGTACACCGTCTCCGTGCTCGACCTCGACGACCTTTCCACCCAGGATCTCTCGTACGGTAACGATCATGCCAAGTCCGCACTGATCCAAACAAAACTCTGTGCTTTGTAGCAGGAATAAGAGCTGTTAATTTTCGACCAGTTAATTTATACAATCAGCACGGATGGTGCGATGTTCAGGTTTTATTTGCAATATTTGTCAGACGTGTTTTGGGTTACAAGTGAGATGTAGTTTAATTTGCAAATTTTGGATTATGAAATGATTCACTCTGTTGCTACGAAAAAAATGTCCATTGTTCATGGCCCGGCCCGGCACAGCATTCCCGGACGTGCCATCCCGGCACACCACTGCGATATGCAAAGGTAATGTTGCGTTCATCAGCAATTCCCATTCATAACCAGTTTTCCATCACCATGGGAAGTGACATATGAAAAGATGATGAGAATGACCTTTTATGTTTTCCTGAACAGTCAATTTGCAAGAGTACATAATTAGTAATCGTATCTCTGCTTCAAATATATAAATAGTTTCATACTGTGGTACATTACTCAATGCTTTGCAAACAGAAAACAGGAAGAGAAAAAAAACTATCAAAACAATGAAATCACGTGACAGAACCAAATTAAAAAAGCAAAAATGCAAAGTATACAAATATTGTAAAATTGTGATATGAAATGTACGCATCGTCCCCCTCCCCTTCCCTCCCCTCCCCAAACACAAGCTTCATTGAACTGATGATAAGCTGCAACAACAACACTTAGACGGTGTTTGTTTCAACTTTATGGACCAGATTCAGCTTTGAAAAAGTTGAATATGAAACAAACAGCAAACCAGTTTTTAAAAATCAGCTAAAATGTGATTCAGGCTATTTTCGGTGTTTTGGGCTGAAACACATCCCGGTGTACTTCAGTGACAAAGCTGATTGTGTCAAATCAGCTTTGCCAGCATAGTGAATACATAGCTGATTCTCTCGAAGCTGAAGCCCAAACAAACACCTTTGGCCAGCCCAGTCTGCCATGAATTTCCAAAAATATTATTGTACTCTGCATGAGACTGTCATGCATTCTCGTATCAAAACAAACATGTGGCCTATGGCCAGGCATTTGTCCTCACAGAACAATGATTTGACTTCGCGCAACTGATATGCTTGACACTTTAGAACTCAAACCGGCCAAAAAAAGTGGCACTAGCAAGACACAAGTGCAGAAACCCTTATACAAGAACCCTTGCTAATGGCTCCCCCAAAAGATCAACCTTAGTGGCGTGCCCAAATAAGCCCACGACACTAATAACTCTTTACTAGCGGCATGCTGGCCAGAAGGCACACCACTAGTAAGTCGGACCCAATACTGGCACACCACACTAGTAGTGGCGTGGATGTCGCGGGCACGCAACTTGTACTGCAACTACTAGTGATGTTGGGCTCTGGTGCGCACACTAGTAGTAATTGGTGCGGACCCACTTTTGGACCCCACTTATTAGTAGTGTGCACATTTGCCCGCACGCCACTAGTAAGCTCGATACTAGTGGCGCCATACAGAATGTCACACGCACTAGTAACGTATGCAAGTCTCACTTACAAGTTGCGCGCCGGGATGCCACAAGTAAGTGGCTTATTATTGGCGTTCATCACACTAGGCACACCACTACATGCTTCGCTCAACAATTTACGTGCTCTCACATCTGATGCCCCTATCGCCCTTCTTCCTCCTCTCTTTTCACTTTTTACTCCCCTCTTTCACTTCATCCTCCTCTCCTTCTTACCACCCCCCTTATTTCTCCCTCCTCTCGATCACTCCTCTCTTTCATTTCAATTTTTTTAGTTTTTTTAATTTTGGTGTCCTCCTTGGAATTTCTATTTTTTTTGCTTTTCTTTAATTTTGCTCAGCACATCCCCTGCTTTGCTAGGCCCGAACTCTTGCAGAAGCTAAATGTTGTCATGGATGAGGACACCACAGTTGAGGCTCACCTCGAGAAAAAGAGGGCTTTAACTTCAGGGTTTTTGTCACAAAGAAAAAGATCAAACTTTTTTGGTTGCCCTGGTTGGAGAGGATTGGCCAAAGGGTACATGTTTGAAGTTGGGATGGAGCTCTACCTGGATACTGCCAGAACAACTCAGCTTGACATCATGGTACATTTACCCACACTTCCAATAGTTCATCTGTGTAAGTTTTCCTAACCATACGTAGTAATTTCGTGTAACCTCTATATTATTCTTCATAACTAAAATGTTCTATATATAATTGGACATCTTATTTCTTTGTGTCAAAAGAAACTCATAGGATAGTATGCTACTAAAGGCACCACAACTGGTTTGCAAGAGATGGAGGAGGTCATAAGCTTTGTAGACGATATTGTTGGGAAATGTAGTAGAATAGAAAAAAAAACACCCTACGAACACCCAGGAACAATATGAAGATGCATAAACGGTTTGGATCACCATCGTTACTGACTCCGGAGTGCAGAAGAAGTAGACGAGTTGGTGTATATCGTACTTGGAGTCCCTCGAAATGTTGATGACGATCCCGCGAACCGCCCTCGAATGATCCCTTGAACAGAAGACCGAAAGCATGGCCTCTCTACTTGGTTGCAAGCGTACAATCTTCATGATCCGGCAGCGCTTCGCCATCCAAAGCTAATCTTCGCCGGAGAATTAGAGGGAGGAGATTAGAACCATATAGGGCTTCTAATTATGAGGATTAGAGGATCTAGGTCAAGCTCCAATCGATCAACTTGGATCCACTAGAACTAGAAGACTAGAGGGGGCTCCAAAAGTTGTGTGTCCAAATAGCACCACAACCTCTAGTATATATAGGTTGGGAGGGCCGGGGGGAGGTGGCGCCACACAAGGGGGAGGAATCCTCCCTCCTTGCGCCGGCCCTAGGGGGAGGAGGATTTCTCCCCCAAGTCCAATTCGGCCTCCCACAAGGGGGAAAGGGGGAGCCTCCCCTACATGGGCCTTGGTGGCCCAATTCTCCCTCCACTACTTGGCCTTTTAAGGCCTGTTGATACTAAATTAAATATAAAAGCCTTCTAGCAATTACTAGAGCCTTTTATTATTAATTTAACATCTCCGAAAACATTTTCCACCTATATATTATTTATCGGTAATACCCGGTATTGCCCGGTAATACACAGAGGATGATAGGGGCTTAATGTTTTGCCTCCCAACTTACTTATCATAGAGATAATTGTCAACAATAATAACTCATGATCAAATATATTTGAATGGATATATGTGCATGGTTCTTTCCCCACCACATGATGCTTGCCAAGTAGAGAATTAATGAGGTTGGAATAAGAAGTTGACTCAACATGAAAACTAAATAGATAGGCCCTTCGCAGAGGGAAGCAAGGATTTGCTTATGTGCGAGAGCTCATTGCTTAAAACAGAGATAATTTCATTTGAGAGGTGTACCTTTTCTATCAACGGTTTAACGATAAAGTTTTAAATATCTTCTATGCTAAACACATTAATGGAAGTTCCCATAATGAAAAAGGTTTTGATCCCCCATAACTATACAAACACAAGTCATGGCTAGCCGAATCCACAGGTGCCCTCCAATCAATCAACTTTCCAGTTTTTTATATTAAGTTAAGTAGGACTGGGCATCCCTTTTACCAGCCTCCCTCAAATTGGACAAGTGAATAAACTCTTGTCCGTGAGTAAAACACACTTAGTGACATTGGCATTATCCTTTAAGAAGAATGAAAATAATAATAATAATAATAATAATAATAATAAATAAAATAATGACAAAATCACCACACATTTTACAAAAAAATTGCGCTTTTTTATAATATATGCAAGAATAAGCATATAATAGTGTAATTTTCACACAAAAAAGTTCCCTAAGAAGGAATGAATGAGTGGCATTGGTGTTACCCTTAAATAAGAAAGAAAAAAATCAAAATAGTAAAGTTTTCTAGGGATGAATGAATTAGTGGCAATTGTATTATCCTTTAAGAAGAAAGAAAATGAAGTAAAACCTAAAACCAAATCAAAATAATGAAGTGTTCTAGGGAGGAATGAATTAATGGCGCTGTTATTACCCTTTAAGAAGAAAGAAAATATAATAAAAATAAAACTAAATTAAATAAAAATAATGAAGTTGTATTAGGAATGATGAATTAGTGGTATTGTTATCACCCTTTAAGAGAAAAACGTAATGACAATATTCGCACAGAATTTACACAAAAAATGTGCTTGTTTTCTAATATGCAAGAATAAGCATATAATAGTGAAATTTTTTTTAAAAAGTGCCCAAGAATGAATGGGTTAGTGGCATTGGTATTACCCTTTTGAAGGAAGAAAATGAAATAAAAACTAAAACTAAATTAAATAATAATTATCTAAGTAAGAATGAATTAGTGGCAATGGTATTACCCTTTAAGAAGTAGTAAAATAAAACTAAAACAAAAAATCAAATAATGGTTTTCTAAGAAGAATAAATTAGTGACATTGGCATTACCGTTTAAGAAAAAGAAACATGGTGAAAGTTTTTGCACACAATTTACTTCTTTTATATAATATACAATGGTAAGCATATAGTAATTGGTGAATTGGTATTACCCTTAAAGAACAAAAAAGGAAATAAAAACTACACCAGAATCAAAATAATGATGTTTTGCAAGTAAGAATGAAATAGTGATGGTGGTATTACCCTTTAAAAAAAAATATATATAAATATAAAAGTTGCACAACCTTGTACTGAAATTGCACTTTTTGTATACAAGTAATACGCATATAATAGTACAACTTTCACACTCTTATGTAGTTATGCGCTTATTGTATAGCACTTGCATGAATATAGTTGCGCTCATGAAACATCCCAAAAATACCCATAGGAAAAAGATACTGGATTACAAAAAACAAATGCAAAAACGCATAAGAATAGAAAAAACAGAAAAGGCATAGGGAGGGAGGGGAGGGCTACAAAAAATAACATGAATCTTGGAGCAGCAATAAACAGGCTGAAAAATCTGAATTCAATTTTCAGCCAACTTACATAGTGGCGGAGCTTGACCGGGGGGCGGGGGGCATAAAATTTGGTCATCTAAAAGCATCTACAGTCGGACCTCTCAAACCCGCCTCATACGCCCGGGCGGGCCGCCCGGTCACTGACTGATGTGGCGCCCCGCCTGATTACCACTGTAGCCAGACGGTCGCCACGCATACCAGCCCAGGAAATCACTCTGGCATGCGCGCTTACAACAAGTATCAAGAACACAGGCATTTCTATTAATGGATATATAAGTCTTACATGATATATTACAAGGGTGATGGCAGCGGAAAGCTCTATCTAAGGCAGCATGGTCTTGGTGCGGCTCCAATCCACAGGGATCTGACTGGTTACGCTCCTAGCCCACGAACGCTCCGGCTCCTCGTCGGCGAACGACGGATCCTTATGTGAACCTGGCCACATTGAAGGTCGCTGAGTACTTTTGAATGTACTCGCAAGCAAACCAAACTAACATATACACCAAGCAAAGAAATCCATGGCATTCAAGCATGCATTTGTTATTAGAGCAATATGAATTATCGTGGCATAACATATCTATCTAGCAAAATTAATTATCATGTCATAACAGGTTCATCCAGCAAGGTAACTACTAAGGTAAAATACAGTAAAGTAAAGCATATCAAGTAAATAATCCATACTCCGAACATCCTCGTGATCCAGTCTGAATCTGATCCAAATCCAACCCAAATCATGTGGTCATCCGACCACTCCTCTTATAGCCATCCCATGGCTAACATATGACATTCCTGACATCATCTGATGCCTACACAAGACGAGTTCTTCCATCATTATTATCATTATTACGGTTGACCACTTAGTGAGGTCTGGACGGGCTGTCCAATACCGTGGACGCGGCTATTCGAATAGATTTTACACTCTGCAGAGGTTGCGCACTTTACCCACACCATGGAGCACCTGACCTCGTGATCCCATTCGGGTGGACCAACGTTGCTCCAACGAAACCCGCCTGACCCGTGACTCCACTACCGTACCACCGACAATCATACCCTCCCAGGGTCATGTCCTGGGTGGCCCCTGTGTCACCTCGTGACACCTGCCACCGTCGTGGCCAACTAAACTGTCCCAAACGGGGACGCTGGCAAATATCTCAACTGGGCTCACAAGGTTATCGCCGCCTACCAGGCCAGGGCAGCGCGCGCATAACCTTCCCTAGTTGGTGGTACCGATAAAAGAGCACGCGATCAGACAAAGTCAAGGCCGTCCCATACCAGCAAATGTGGTTGCACGAAAAAGCCCGGACAGGTGGCTCAGGATCAGCCGACTAGGTTCAGTTTTAGCAAGAACTTAACCGGCAGGTATATCCATTATGATTATCTTGATCTGGTGGTAACTATGTCTGAGGTAACAGCTGTGGTAACATAACATCCTATCTCCATATAACATCACAATGAGTCATTAGTGAAACAATATTTAAATGGCAAGTTATCAGTTTACAAGTTCTAGCTGTAAGTGACGACCATCGGAACCCTTGCATAAAACCGGCAAAGAAACCAGTAGCCACCAGAATGGTCTTTACAACTCAGATCTGGGACATTACCGGAATAACTCAACCCTGGCTCAAGACGGCTGGAAAGCAGCTCAGAGCATGAGACGGTGTTCATAAGAAGAATGTAGCAACTCCCTAAGACGGCCGAGAAACAGCTCAGAGCATAGGGTCACTGCTACGGAAAGAAATTCAACAGCTGCCCGAGACGGCCGAAAAGCAGCTCAGAACACGGACAGTTGCTGACAAGAGAAATAAAAGCCAACATCCACCCTGGACGGCCGGAAACAGCTCAGAACACAGGCGTGGTGCCGTTACCGAAGAAAGTGCAAGCAAGGATTCGTCAGAGTCACATACAGCTCACTACTACACCGACAAGCACACGCATATTAATTTAAACATGCAAGAATAACACAGAGCAACGCTTTAGGGCATATATCAGATGGTCGGCTTGCCTGGGGTCGAAGAATACTCAGGGAAGAAGTGCGGAGAGTCCGCGGAATAATTCGCCGGAAATGTTCTCTCTCAAAGGTGCTGATAGAAGGCAAGGGCAAAATGGTCATTTTCAGAATGTGTCAACATTATGAAAGTGACCTCATTAGAACGGGCTCGACGAACTGAAGACGTGGGCGTTGGATTCACCTAGATCGGAGTTACGAGCGAAAAGTTATGGCCGTTCGTTGTTTAGGCAGAAAATAAATAAAAATATATTCATTTTCGGCCTAAACCAGTGAACTTCCGCAATTTAAGCATTTCGGCCGGCGGCTGAGAATTGAAAGCGCACTTAGCGGAATGCGCTTTCCCAAGAGAAAGACGTATTCTCATGAATACGTTTTCACTTAAAAACGTGCGGGCCCAGGGTCAACACCGAAATCTGGCTGATGGGCGGGCCCCGCGGCGTTGACTCCCTCTCCTCCTCATCCCTTCTTCCTCCTCGCATCTGGACAGAGGAGAGGCGAGGCCGACGCACGCCGACGCTGACTCCCGACGGCACAGGCCATCTTCGGTCGAGTTCCGGCCACCGGCGTGACAGGCACGACCAGGCGCCTCCGCCAGGGAGCTTCGCCTTCGCCGGAGAGCAGCGGAGCAGGCGGAAACGTGGCCGCAGTGGACGGCGGCCACGGCCATCATGGGGGCGCGTGGTACGGGCGCGGAGAGGAGGGCTGACAGTCGGGAGGGCCTCGAAGTGGTCCGGAGGGAGCTCCGGTGAGGTTGGGAAGGAGAGAGGGGGCTCGGGTGGCTCCGATTTGGGAGAGGGCCGAGGTAGCAACGGCGACCAGAGGGAGAGCAAGGGAGCTCCGAGGCTCGAGAGGATGGGCTGGGGAGGTTGCTCGGGTCCGGAGGGCTCGGGGACGCGCTTATATAGGCTCGGGGAGGAGCTTCTCAACGACGGCCGAAGCTCCGGGAGCTCGATGCCGTGGCGACGCTCGGGCGGAGCACCTCCTGTCGGCACACCCGGCCAAAGAGCTAGGGGACGAGGCGAAGCAGAGGAGCAGGCGACGTGGGCGAGCTAGGGGAGCTGGGCGGCGAGCTGGGTTGGAGGTATACGGCGGGAAACGCCCAAAACAGCGGCAGAGCACGCTGTTTGCCGACATGGTGAGCGGTCACCACGAGCACCACATGGCCAAGGCATTGTAGCGACCTCAAATCATATCAACAAGACAGATCAGAGGCCAGGGAGTCTATTTATGAGAGTTTGGAGGGAAGTGGAGGCAGGAGATGACAGATGAGAGCTCACAAGCGATCTGATATGCAGGTGTTTGACATGTGGTGTGGCCACCACAGTGCTCACCTCGGCCAGACCTTGAGCAGAGGTTAATCACTTACTAGGGTGATCATGATTACAAAGTTTCAACACAAATGGACAACTCCGAATGGTACTTCCTTTGGCCAGAAATGGGGATGAGCTTGCTGGGATCAAATGGCTAGATGGATCTGGCTCAAATTTGGTGGAGAGTGAGATATGAACATATGAAGCCACTGTAAAAGTTTCATACCATTTGGGTACACCAAAATGGTACTTCCTTCACAGTGCTTCCAAATGGACAGAAACTTAGGAAAATTGTTGTGGAGGCATGGATGGAGGGATTGAGCTGATTTTTGGGTTCCATGAGTGATTTGTCAATGTTAATCACCATGAAAAATTTGAGCTCAAATGGATCAAGGGTTCAAGCACTTCCTTTGCAAACTGAAAATCTGGACAGAATTTGCAAATGGATGTTGTGCTCAAACTTTGAACTATGGAACTTGGATTTTGACGAAAATGGTGATGATATGGATAGGGTAAGCTCCACAATTTATTTGGGATTTTTCCTGGCTACCAAAATGGTAGTTCCTTTAGAAAGGGCCCAAAATGCAATATTGGCTTTAAATAGGAAAATGCAATTTCCCCTATTTAATTATGGCCAATATTTTTATGTGAGCTCAATATGATCACAAATAATATCTACACAAGTTTTCATGAACTTTGGAGATGGATAGATATTTTCCTGGATTTAATTCTTTTAAACAGCAGAAAAAAGAATTAATTATAAATGAAAAATATTGCAAATGACTTGGCAATATTTTTGCATATCCAGGGTTTACAAAGATAGGATGATCGCTGGGAAAAATTTGGGAGTCAGCAGATCAAAGAAAACTGGGGTTCCTTTGTAACTGGAAGGATTAGGGTTTCTCTTCCGATAACTCGGAAGGTAGGGTTTCGGTGGAAAAGTTGTGAGAACATATCTTGGGTGACAAGATTGGACTGGAGAGAATCTCTGGTTGGATAGGAAAGGCAAGGCTAAATGACTATCTTTATATACCCAAGAACTAGAGAAATCCGATAACACCGAGAAAAAAGACGGAAGTCAAATCCCGCGAAGGAAAAAAAAAACAGGGAGCGAAAACCAGGGTGTTACAACTGATCACGTTTTTTCGACCAAGACGGACGCCTCAAGTGGGCCTCAGACGCCCGGGCTGACCGGCACTCCCCATATCCAGCCCAAATATGGGACAGATATGGGGGCGCCGTGGCACGCCCGCCACGTTGGACCCGGCCCATGCTGGCCCACCCGACCCCACTTATATTCGTCCCCATCCGCTCGCAGGAGCAAACCCTAGCCACTTCACTCCACTCCCCTCCGCCATCCGAGCTCACCTCCGGCGGTTTCTAGTCTTCTCCGCCATGTCAGGCAGCAGTTCGGACTCCGACCAATCCGGATCCGTCGACTGGGGTGTCATCCCGTGTGAGTTGGAGGAGGCAATGGCAGTCCGCATTGCACTTCGCCGCTCCCGGGAGGTCAGCGCCCGCCGACGGACGGATCCGTCCGCCGCGACGCCGGGAAGGGCAAGGTCAGCCGTGGATGAACTCCACCATAGCCAAATATGCCAAATTTTGATAGTCCGATGGTATGTTTAGTGTAGTGTGATGTAGTAGCCGGACGATGCGTGTGCATCGACGTAGTTGCATGAGTTTGTATGGATTTGAGATATGATAATCGAGATGTCCGGATGTTCATTACATTATTTGAGGGGTGCCCGGTTTGTGCCCGCGGACGCGTCCGGGCGTGTCCGCGGGCTTTTGAGGGGCTGTAGATGATCTAAGCGCTCTCTCTAAAAAAAATTATGCTAAAAATTTTCTCCGCCGTTGGAGGGTAGAGAAACACAATGATTTTCTTTAAAAAAACACACCCAATGATTTGCATGTCTTTCTAGGCACGAATTCCGACGATTGAAAAAAAAGGTGGATCCATGCACGGTAGATATTTGTATTAGCGCTCATTATAGTAAAGCTCGTGGGCCTCGTGGTTTAGCTTAAGAATAATCAAACCAAAGAGGATCAGGGAGCAATCTTCCTCACAACCTCGATCTAGAAGCACTCCGCACTCCACAGTACTCTGTCTCTACTCCACACGACCAAAAGTCAACCAAAGCTCATAGCTCCGTTCCCATCGCATTCTTCTTCCATCCCTCCATCAACCCAAGAACCTAGCAGGCGGCAACACCATGAGCTGGTCCGACCTGCCAGCCGAGCTCGTAGCCGGGATCGCCGACAGGATCACCGAGCATGTCGACCTCGCGCGCTTCCGCTCGGTGTGCCCATCTTGGCGCTCGGCCTCGGCGGAGCACGCCGCCCGCCGCCGCGTCCCTCTGCTCCTCCTGCCCTCCCAGCAGAACTCCCGCGTCAACCGCCGTCTCTGGTCCCTCGCCGACGACAGCATCACGGAGATCCCCATGCCCGCCGCGTGCAGCCGCTCCTTCCTCTTCGCCTCGCCGCGAGGCTGGACGCTCGCCGTGGCCGACGACTTCACGGCCACGCTGCTGAACCCCTTCACGGGCGGGTCGGAGAGCCTGCCCGCGTTGCCGCCATCCTTCCACGACGGGTATCAGGTGATCCTCCGTGACATGGTCTGGGACCGGTCGCCTGGCGCCGTCATGGTCTCGCAGGGTAAGGGCGCGTTCTTCTGCCGGCTGCAGGGCGACGGCAGATCGTGGACCCCCGCCGACCTCTCGCCGCCAGCTCGCGTCGGCAGCATCACCTACTGCGACGGCACGTTCTACCTCCTTGACAAGCGCGCCAACAAGGTGACGGCTGTGGACGGCGCCACCTTCGCCGTGGTCGCCGCGATCGAGCCGCCAGATCTGGTGATGCCCGACCGGTCGTGGGTACGCGAGTCCACGCTCGTGTCGTCCGCCTCGGAGCTCCTTCTCGTCGTTTACGGAGGATGCCACTGCTCGAAGGGCCTCTTCAAGGCCTTCCGCGCGGACCGCCAGAGCCTGGCGGCCGGGTGGTCGGAGGTCGCCGACGGCGGCCTCGGCGACCGCGCCGTGTTCGTCGACCACGTCCGCGGCTTCTGCGTGGAGGCCAACGGGCTCAACGGGGTGCGGAGAAACTGCGTGTACGTGGCCAGCTCGCACGAGGAGGCCAACGCCAACTCCGGGTGGGGCGACTGGGGGAGGTACACCGTCTCCATGCTCGACCTCGACGACCTCACCACCCACAATCTCTCCCATGGCAACCTCTTGAAATGCCTGCACGGTAGGCAGCGGCCTTCCTGGTCCATGCATAATCTGCATTGATCTTCCTCTTCCAAACGAAACTACGTGCGTGCGAGTTGATCGCATTGAGGTTGGTTGCAGTAATAAGCAGAGCTGCCAGTTCGTGTACTATTCTAGTTTTAACTTGCAATACTTTGTCAGACTGGTTTTTTTTCTGCTAGATGTGAAAGATCTAGCTTCAATTGCAAGAATTTGATTAGAAAATGTGTCACCGTGTTCTAACAAAGTACAGTACCAGTCATTGTATCAGTGTATGTTTCTCTTCCTGCTCTGCCTTTTCAGGCTGGTAATAATGGGGAGTAACTTAGACCAGTAACACGCATATGTTACTAGTCTATATTATTATCTTCATCATGGGTAGTAACATATAGATGGTAACATACAAGACTTCATTAATTGAGATATAAACTCATTTTATCTCGGGGTGTGTTATGTTACAGTAACATATTATGTTACCACAAACATCTTTCTCCTCATTAACTTCATGCCACATAAGCAAATTTGTCTTGGGATGTGTTATGTTACTACCTAAGTTACTCCCACTATGACTAGCCTCATGGCCAACGTGCAGCCTGATTGACGACTTGTTCTGATCGCCTGGTCTGCAACGATGTGAGCGGTCATCCACTGACAAGAGCATCTCCAGCGGATCCCTTAACACCGCGACCCTTATAAGCGGGATAAGGATCGAAAAAATCGCGTTTTAAGGGCCGAAATCGGCTGCGGCGTTGCGGTACGGATATTCTCTTTTACCGCTCGGGTTTGCGGGCTCTGTTCCACGCGCTTTCGATTTTGGCTCTCAAACCGTAAAAGCACACAAATGAATTGACCGCCATTTTGAACAAATAAAACATAAATGCCGAGAATTCAAACATGATCTTGGCACCACCACACAGTTTTGGCGGCATTTAAACATAGTTTTTTGCGCCAGAACCCAAAAGACATTGCATCCGTCATCATCATCATCATCATCATCATCACAAGATGAAATCTTCACCGCCACCATTGTCACCACCACTTGCCGATCCACTATGCTCACCGAACCTTGGCACCGCATGGCCTCTTCTGGCTAGCCTCCTTCTCTCCAAGATCTCCAACCTTGCCATGTCATGCCATTCTTTGGTGACCTTGTCCATCTCATTTCGGTTCATCATCATGATCTTGTTCTTCTCTTGAAGAAGTTTGGCCATGGCTTTGTCCTCCTTGGCCTTGGCTCTTCTCTCCTCAATGGCAGCCTCGCGGTCGGCCTCCTCCTTGAGTAGTTGCCACTTCTCTTGCTTCTCTTGAGCCTTCTTCTCGGCCAACTCATTTTTTGCCGCCAATGTCTTGATCACCAATATCTCATTGGACTTGACCATGTCATCTAGCTTCTCCCGCAAGCTTGATGCCTCTGTTTCCTTTTTGATCTTGTCTTTGGCCTTCTTGTTTTCATCGGGCTTGTTCTTGTTTCTTGGGCCATCGTCGTCTTCATCATCATCATCATCCATCTTGGTGAGTGCACCACTCTTCGGTGGGGATTCTTTGTCAATCACCTTCCACTTCTCGCTATCTTTGAGAAGTTCCCAACAATGCTCTAGTTGAAATGCCTTTTTGCATGAAGCTTCTATGTCCTTGTACCTTTCTTGCGCAATTTTGTCCTACAAAATGGAAACAATGTCAAATTATGCAACCCCTCCGTGTTGCACAAAAGATTTGCGCTACTTTGGACATGAAAACGAACTCACATAGTCGGCTTCAACGACACCACTTGGAGGTGCATTGTGGACTTGCGTCAAGCAAGCAGCCCAACGGCTACAAATCAGCTTGATCACGTCCCAATGACCTTGACGAGACCGAAAGGTGCGTGGCATCCTGTTGGGATACTTTGCCATCATCCAGAGGAATTGATCCTCGATCCTTTGCCAATACCACTTCGCGGTTTGGTCGGTGCCGGTGCACGCATCAAGAGACACCGACTCCCAAGCCTTGATCAAAACTTTATCTTCCAATGGAGTGTAGTTCTTCGATCTTGCGCGTTTTGCTTGCGCTTTGTCGTACACCCCCTAGTCAACCTCCTCCACATCATCTTCTTTCCCGTGACCGTGCACGCCACCATCCATCTTGTTGTAACTAAAGTCACCGATCGGGGCTTGCTCAATGTTGACGGTGTTGTCGTCCAACATTTGCACGAAGTCGGCAGTCACATCATGCATACCGGCGCTAAAATTGCGCTCGACAAGTCACGTACAAGCGGAATGAACTAAAATGAAAGAAGTGCGGGAAATCGAAGAATCATACCTTGCACCCATTCCGTCGAACGCCTCGGGGGCGGCAACAACGCCATCGGCGGGCATCCTCGGGGCAGCTCTTGCTGGAGCAATGGGGAGAGGTGTTGGCAGGGTAGCTCTTCCCGTGAGCTTCTTGTGTTTCACACCGGAAGCCTTCCCCTTCTTCACCGACGGGTGCCCGATCAAATTCGCATCGGAGGCGGCGGGACGGGCGCGCACGCGTGCCTTCCAGCGGGGCTGGCGGGAGCACCACCCTGGACGACGACGTTGCCCTGCCGCTTGCGGGTGGCACGGTGTAGCCTTTAATGACGACGGGCGCAGCATGGCCGCCGACGAGATCTGCAGAAGGGGGTGTGATACGTCCATTTTGCATGTTTTCCTACTGTTATTTATGATGTTTTTATGCATAATAATGCTTTTTGGAGTAATTCTAATGCCTTTTCTCTCATAATATGCAAGGTTCACACAAAGAGGGAGAATTCTGGCAGCTGGAAATCTGGACCTGAAAAAGCTACGTCAGGCTACCTATTCTGCACAACTCCAAATGAGCTAAAATTTCACGAGGAATTTTTATGGAATAAATAAGAATTATTGAAGCAAATAAGTACCAGAGGGGGCCCACCAGGTGGAAAAACCCCACATGGGCGCGCTAGGGAGCCCAGGCGCGCCCTGGTGGGTTGTGCCCTCCTCAGCCCACCTCCGGTGCCCCTCTTCTGGTATATAAGTCATTTTGCCCTAGAAAAAATAAGGGGGGGACTTTCGGGATGAAGCGCCGCTGTCTCGAGGTGGAACTTGAGCAGGAGCACTTTTGCCCTCCGGCGGAGTGATTCCGCCGGGGGAACTTCCCTCCCGGAGGGGGAAATCATCGTCATCATTATCACCAACAACTCTCCTATCTTGGGGAGGGCAATCTCCATCAACATCTTCAACAACACCATCTCCTCTCAAACCCTAGTTCATCTCTTGTGTTCAATCTTTGTACCGGAACTATAGATTGATACTTGTGGGTGACTAATAGTGTTGATTACATCTTGTAGTTGATTACTATATGGTTTATTTGGTGGAAGATTATATGTTCAGATCCATTATGCTATTTAATACCCCTTTGATCTTGAGCATGATTATCATTAGTGAGTAGTTACTTTTGTTCTTGAGGTCACGGGAGAAATCTTGTTGCAAGTAATCATGTGAACTTGATATGTGTTCGATATTTTGATGATATGTATGTTGTGATTCCCTTAGTGGTGTCATGTGAACGTCGACTACATGGCACTTCACCTTATTAGGGCCTAAGGGAATGCATTGTGGAGTAGTTATTAGATGATGGGTTGCGAGAGTGACAGAAGCTTAAACCCTAGTTTATGCGCTTTTCCGTAAGGGACTGATTTGGATCCAAAAGTTTAATGCTATGGTTAGATTCATTCTTAATACTTTTCTCGTAGTTGTGGATGCTTGCGAGGGGGTTAATCATAAGTAGGAGGTTTGTGCAAGTAAGAACAGCACCTAAGCACCGGTCCACCCACATATCAAATTATCAAAGTAGCGAACGCAAATCAAACCAACATGATGAAAGTGACTAGATGAAATTCCCGTGTACCCTCAAGAACGCTTTGCTTATCATAAGAGATCGTTTTGGCCTGTCCTTTGCCTCAAAAGGATTGGGCTACCTTGCTGCACTTTTGTTACCATTACCGTTACTTGCTCGTTACAAATTATCTTGCTACCAAACTACTCGTTACTTATAATTTCAGTGCTTGCAGACATTACCTTGCTGAAAACCGCTTGTCATTTCCTTCTGCTCCTCGTTGGGTTCGACACTCTTACTTATCGAAAGGACTACGATTGATCCCCTATACTTTTGGGTTATCAAGGCTCTTTTCTGGCGCCGTTGCCGAGAAGTGAAGCGCTCATGGTAAGTGAAAATCGGTAAGGAAAAATTATTACTACGTGCTGAAATTTATTGTCACTTGCTACTATGGAGAACAATCCTTTGAGGGGTTTGTTCGGGGTATCTTCACCTCGACCGGAACCACAATTAGTTACCCCTCAACCTACTGCACCTACTGAAAATATTGGTTATGAAATTCCTTCGGGTATGATAGAACAACTTCTAGCTAATCCTTGTGCAGGAGATGGAACCGAACATCCTGATATGCACTTGATATATGTGGATGAAATTTCGGATTATTTAAGCTTACAGGTTTACCTGGAGATGAAGCTAAGAAGAAGGTTTTCCCTTTATCTTTGAAGGGAAAAGCATTGGCATGGTATAGGCTATGCGATGATATTGGATCTTGGAATTGGAATCGATTGAAATTGGAATTTCACCAAAAAATTTATCCTATGCATCTAGTTCATCGTGATCGAAATTACATATATAATTTTTGGCCTCGTGAAGGAGAAAGTATCGCTCTAGCTTGGGGGAGGCTTAAGTCAATGTTATATTCATGCCCCAATCATGAGCTCTCAAGAGAAATTATTATTCAGAATTTTTATGCTCGGCTTTCTCATGATGATCGATCCATGCTTGATACTTCCTGTACTGGTTCCTTTATGAAGAAGAATATTGATTTCCGATGGGATCTTTTAGAAAGAATTAAACGCAACTCTGAAGATTGGGAACTCGACGAAGGTAAAGAGTCAGGTATTAAGCTCAAGTATGATTGTGTTAAATCTTTTATGAATACCGATGCTTTTCAAAAGTTTAGCACTAAATATGGACTTGACTCTAAGATAGTAGCCTCCTTTTGTGAATCATTTGCTACTCATGTTGACCTCCCTAAGGAGAAGTGGTTTAAATATCACCCACCTATCAAAGAAGAAATTAAAGAACCAGTAATAGCTAAAGATGAAACTATTATTTACAATGTTGATCCAGTTGTGCCCACTGCTTATATTGAAAAACCACCTTTCCCTGTTAGGATAAAGGAACATGCTAAAGTCTCAATTGTGGTCAACAAAAGCTATATTAGAACTTTCAAACCTGCTGAACAAATCAAAGTAGAACCTAGTGTTGCTATGGTTAAAGATCTCTTGGTTGAAAATATAGATGGGCATGTTATTTACTTCTGTGATGAAGCTGCTAGAATTGCCAAACCCGATGAAAAAGATAAACATAGACCCGTTGGTGGCATGCCTGTTGTCTCAGTTAAAATAGGAGATCACTGTTATCATGGTTTATGCGACATAGGTGCTAGCGTGAGTGCCATTCCTTTTACCTTATATCAAGAAATTATGAATGATATAGCACCCGCTGAAATAGAAGACATAGATGTTACTATTAAACTTGCTAATAGGGACACCATCACACCACTTGGGATTGTTAGAGATGTTGAAGTCTTGCGTGGGAAAATAAAATACCCTACTGATTTTCTTGTTCTTGGTTCCCCACAAGATGACTTTTGTCCCATTATCTTTGGTAGACCTTTCTTGAACACCGTCAATGCTAAAATAGATTGTGAGAAACAAACCGTCGGTGTTAGTTTTGGTAATGAGTCTCATGAGTTTAATTTTTCCAAGTTTAGTAGAAAACATCATAAGGAAGAATTGTCTAGTAAGGATGAAATAATTGGTCTTGCTTCTATTGTTGTGCCTCCTACCGATCCACTAGAACAATATTTGCTAGACCATGAAAATGATATGCATCTGCATGAAAGAAATGAAATAGATAAGATTTTCTTTGAACAACGTCCTCTACTTAAACACAATTTGCCTATTGAAACTCTAGGAGGTCCTCCTCCACCTAAAGGTGATCCTGTGTTTGAATTAAAACAATTGCCAGACACTTTGAAATATGCTTATCTTGATGAGAAAAAGATTTATCCTGTTATTATTAGTGCTAACCTTTCAGAACATGAAGAAGAAAGATTATTGAAGGTTCTGAAGAAGCACTGAACTGCCATTGGATATACTCTTGATGATTTAAAGGGCATTAGTCCCACTCTCTGTCAGCATAAAATTAATATGGAGCCTAATGCGAAACCCGTTGTTGATCACCAACGACGTTTAAATCCTAAAATGAAAGAAGTGGTAAGAACAGAAATACTGAAGCTTCTGGAAGCAGGTATAATCTATCCCATAGCTGATAGTAGATGGGTAAGTCCCGTTCATTGTGTCCTAAAAAAGGAGGTATTACCGTTGTTCCTAATGATAAGAATGAACTTATTCCACAAAGAATTGTTACTGGCTACAGAATGGTAATTGATTTTAGAAAACTAAATAAAGCTACTAGAAAAGATCATTACCCTCCGCCTTTTATTGATCAAATGTTAGAAATACTATCAAAGCACACACATTTTTGCTTTCTTGATGGATATTCCGGTTTTTCTCAAATACCTGTCTCACAACCTGATCAAGAGAAAACCACCTTTACTTGCCCTTTTGGAACTTATGCTTATAGACGTATGCCTTTTGGTTTATGCAATGCACCTGCTACTTTTCAAAGATGTATGACTGCTATATTCTCTGATTTTTGTCAAAAGATTGTTGAGGTTTTCATGGATGATTTCTCCGTTTACGGAACTTCTTTTGATGATTGCTTGAGCAACCTTGATCGAGTTTTGCAGAGATGCGAGCAAACTAATCTCGTCTTGAATTGGGAGAAGTGCCACTTTATGGTTAATGAAGGTGTTGTCTTGGGACATAAAATTTCTGAACGAGGTATTGAGGTGGTTAAAGCTAAAGTTGATGCAATTGAGAAAATGCCATGCCCTAAAGATATCAAAGGTATCCGTAGTTTCCTCGGTCATGCTGGTTTCTATAGGAGGTTTATTAAAGACTTCTCTAAAATTTCTAGGCCTCTTACAAATCTTTTACAAAAGGAAGTTCCATTTGTTTTTGATGATGATTGTGTAGAAGCCTTTGAAACACTTAAGAAAGCCTTGATTTCTGCACCTATTGTTCAACCACCTGATTGGAACTTGCCTTTTGAAATTATGTGTGATGCTAGTGATTATGTTGTTGGTGCTGTTCTAGGACAAAGAGTCGATAAGAAATTAAATGTTATTCATTATGCTAGTAAAACTCTGGACAGTGCTCAACGAAATTATGCTACTACTGAAAAAGATTTTTTAGCAGTTGTGTTTGCTTGTGATAAATTTAGATCTTACGTTGTTGATTCTAAAGTGACCGTTCACACCGATCATGCTGCTATAAAATATCTTTTGGAAAAGAAGGATGCTAAACCTAGACTCATTAGGTGGCTTCTTTTGTTACAAGAATTTGATTTACATATCACTGATAGAAAGGGAGCTGAGAACCCCGTGGCTGATAACTTGTCTAGGTTCGAAAATATTCTTGATGACCCACAACCTATTAATGATAGTTTTCCTGATGAACAATTAGCTGCAATAAACGTTTTTCATAACACTCCTTGGTATGCTGACTATGCCAATTATATTGTTGCTAAATATATACCACCTAGCTTCACATACCAACAAAAGAAAAAAATCTTCTATGATTTAAGACATTACTTTTGGGATGACCCACATCTTTATAAAGAAGGAGTAGATGGTATTATTAGACGTTGTGTACCTGAGCATGAACAGGAACAGATCCTACGCAAGTGCCACTCCGAAGCTTACGGAGGACACCATGCTGGAGATAGAACTGCACACAAGGTATTGCAATCTGGTTTTTATTGGCCTACTCTCTTCAAGGATGCCCGTAAGTTTGTCTTATCTTGTGATGAATGCCAGAGGATTGGCAATATTAGTAGACGTCAGGAAATGCCTATGAATTATTCACTTGTTATTGAACCATTTGATGTTTGGGGCTTTGATTATATGGGACATTTTCCTTCCTCTAATGGGTATACACATATTTTAGTTGCTGTTGATTATATTACTAAGTGGGTAGAAGCTATTCCAACTAGTAGTGCTGATCACAACACCTCTATTAAAATGCTTAAGGAAGTCATTTTCCCAAGGTTTGGAGTCCCTAGATATTTAATGACTGATGGTGGTTCACATTTTATTCATGGTGCTTTCCGTAAAATGCTTGCTAAATATGATGTTAACCATAGAATTGCATCACCTTATCATCCTCAGTCTAGTGGTCAAGTTGAACTTAGCAATAGAGAAATAAAATTAATATTACAAAAAATTGTCAATAGGTCCCAAAAGAATTGGTCTAAGAAGTTAGATGATGCACTTTGGGCTTATAGAACAGTATATAAAAATCCTATGGGTATGTCTCCGTATAAAATGGTTTATGGAAAAGCTTGTCATTTGCCTCTTGAGTTAGAACATAAAGCATATTGGGCAATTAAAGAACTCAACTATGACTTCAAACTTGCCAGTGAAAAGAGGTTATTTGATATTAGCTCACTAGATGAATGGAGAACCCAAGCCTATGAAAATGCCAAGTTATTTAAAGAAAAAGTTAAAAGATGGCATGACAAAAGAATCCAAAAGCGTGAGTTCAAAGTTGGAGAATATGTTCTTTTGTACAACTCTCGTTTCAGATTCTTGATACGTCTCCATCGTATCTACTTTTCCAAACTCTTTTGCCCTTGTTTTGGACTCTAATTTGCATGATTTGAATGGAACTAACCCGGACTGACGTTGTTTTCAGCAGAATTGCCATGGTGTTATTTTTGTGCAAAAATAAAAGTTCTCGGAATGACCTGAAACTTCACGGAGATCATTTTTGGAATTAATAAAAAATATTGGCGAAAGAATCAACTGAAGGGGGCCCACACCCTGTCCACAAGGGTGGGAGGCGCGCCATCCGACCTTGTCGGCCCCCTGGACCTCCACCGACCTCAACTCCAACTCCATATATTCACGTTCGGGGAGAAAAAAATAGGAGAGAAGGATTCATCGCGTTTTACGATACGGAGCTGCCGCCCCCTCCTGTTCTTTCTCGGGAGACCAGATCTGGAGTTCGTTCAGGGGTCCGGAGAGGGGAAATCGCCGCCGTCGTCATCATCAACCATCCTCCATCACCAATTTCATGATGCTCACCGCCGTGCGTGAGTAATTCCATCGTAGGCCTGCTGGACGGTGATGGGTTGGATGAGATCTATCATGTAATCGAGATAGTTTTGTTAGGGTTTGATCCCTAGTATCCATTATGTTCTAAGATTGATGTTGCTATGACTTTGCTATGCTTAATGCTTGTCACTAGGGCCCGAGTGCCATGATTTCAGATATGAACCTATTATGTTTTCATGAATATATTTTTGTTCTTGATCCTATCTTGCAAGTTATAGTCACCTACTACGTGTTATGATCCGGCAACCCCGGAGTGACAGTAGTCGGGACCACTCCCGGTGATGACCGTAGTTTGAGGAGTTCATGTATTCACTAAGTGCTAATGCTTTAGTCCGGTTCTCTATTAAAAGGAGACCTTAATATCCCTTAGTTTCCAATAGGACCCCGCTGCCACGGGAGGGTAGGACAAAAGATGTCATGCAAGTTCTTTTCCATAAGCACGTATGACTATATACGGAATACATGCCTACATTATATTGATGAATTGGAGCAAGTTCTGTGTCACCCTATGTTATAACTGTTGCATGATGAATGCCATCTGACATAATTATCCATCATTGATCCATTGCCTACGAGCTTTCCACATATTGATCTTTGCTAAGTTACTTTTCCGTTGCCACTGTTACAATTGCTACAAAACTGCTACTGTTACTTTTGCTACTGTTACCATTACTTCCCTACTACTTTGCTACTAAATACTTTGCTGCAGATATTAAGTCTTTTAGGTGTGGTTGAATTGACAACTCAGCTGCTAATACTTGAGAATATTCTTTGGCTCCCCTTGTGTCGAATCAATAAATTTGGGTTGAATACTCTACCCTCGAAAACTGTTGCGATCCCCTATACTTGTGGGTTATCAAGACCTTTTTGTGGCGCCGTTGCCAGGGAGCATAGCTCTATTCTCTGAGTCACTTGGGATTTATATCTGTTGATCACTATGAAGAATTTGAAAGATACTAGAACCAAGATTTTTCCCTCTACTACGAGGGGAGGTAAGGAACTACCATCTAGCTCTGCACTTGATTCACCTTCTGTTTTGAGTAAGCTTGCGACACCTACACCTGCTAGTAATTCTGATATGTCGCAAGTAATTGATGATGCCACTTCTGCTATGCATGATGCTAATGATGATACTACTGCTTTGCTTGATAATACTGTGCCACTAGGTGAATTTCTTGATGAACAACTTGCTAGGGTTAGAGAAAATATTATTGAAACTGAAGATTATTATTCTCCCCCTAGATATGAATTGCCTGTTGTACCTGAGGGTTATATTATAGATGAAGAAACTGCTAGAGACTTTCTTGCTTGCAATGATAGAGATGATCTTAAGAAACTGCTAGCTAAGCTGAAAGAAAAATCCTTGAATGCTAGAATGAAATATGATCCCAATTTTGCTACTTCACCTATTTTTGTTACTGATAAGGATTATGAATTCTCTGTCGATCCTGAGTTAATTACTTTGGTTGAATCTGATCCCTTCTATGGTTATGAATCTGAAACAGTTGTGGCACATCTTACTAAATTGAATGATATAGCCACCCTATTTGCTCATGAGGAAAAAAATCGCTATTACTATATTCTTAAGTTGTTTCCTTTCTCATTAAAGGGTGATGCTAAGTTATGGTTTAATTCTCTTGCTCCTGGTTGTGTGCGTAGTCCCCAGGATATGATATATTACTTCTCTCAAAAATATTTCCCTGCTCATAAGAAACAAGCTGCCATACAGGAAATATTTAACTTTGTGCAATCTGAAGAAGAGAGTCTCCCACAAGCTTGGGGGAGGCTTCTCCATTTACTTAATGCTTTGCCTGATCATCCTCTCAAGAAAAATGAAATACTTGATATCTTTTATAATGGACTAACCGATGCTTCTAGGGACCACCTAGATAGTTGTGCTGGTTGTATTTTCAGGGAACGAACTGTTGAGCAAGCTGAATTGCTATTGAATAATATATTGAGTAATGATAATGATTGGACACTTCGTGAACCAACTCCTAAGCCAACTCTGAAGAAAAGAGGTATTCTATTTCTCAGTCCTGAAGATATGCAAGAGGCAAAGAAATCTATGAAAGAAAAAGGTATTAAAGCTGAAGATGTTAAGAATTTACCGCCTATTGAAGAAATTCATGGTCTTGATAACCCGACACAGGTAGTAGAGGTAAACTCTCTCCGTAGATTTGATGAAGGTGATATTCCTCATAATAAGTCTGCTAGTCAATGCTTGGATGAGTTTGATAATTTTATCGTTAAACAAGAAAATTTCAATGCTTATGTTAGTAGACAATTGAAACGTAATGCTTACATGCTTGACCACTTGGGTGATTATATGAGTAGAATTATTAATGATCTTAAGCTTATTAGTAAACATGCTTCCATGGTCACAACTCAAGTAGAACAAGTACTTAAGGCACAAGATGATTTGCTTAATGAGTTGAATAGTAAGAACAATGATAATGATGTTAGGGTTATGACTAGAGGTGGTAAAATGACTCAGGAACCTTTGTATCCTGAGGGCCATCCTAAGAGAGTTAAGCAAGATTCTCAGAGAATTAATACTGATGCACCTAGTCCTAGTAATAAAAATAAAAATAAAACTGATAGGACTTTGCATACTTCTAGTGAACCTGTCATAGACACACCTGAGAATCCAAATGATATTTCTATTTCTGATGCTGAGACACAATCTGGTGATGAACATGAACGTAGTGATAATGTTAATAATGATGTTCATGTTGATGCTCAACCTAGTAATGATAATGGTGTAGAGATTGAACCTGCTGTTGATCTTGATAACCCACAATCAAAGAATCAATGTTATGATAAGAGAGACTTCGTTGCTAGGAAACATGGTAAAGAAAGAGAACCATGGGTTCAGAAACCCATGCCCTTTCCTCCTAAGCCATCCAAGAAAAAGGATGATGAGGATTTTGAGCGGTTTGCTGAAATGATTAGACCTATCTTTTTGCGTATGCGTTTAACTGATATGCTTAAAATGCCTCCTTATGCTAAGTATATGAAAGATATTGTTACAAATAAAAGAAAGATACCGGAAGCTGAAATTTCCACCATGCTTGCTAATTACACTTTTAAGGGTGGAATACCAAAGAAACTTGGGGATCCAGGAGTACCAACTATACCATGCTCCATTAAAAGAAACTATGTTAAAACTACTTTATGTGATCTTGGAGCCGGTGTTAGTGTTATGCCTTTCTCTTTATATCGTAGACTTGATTTGAATAAGTTGATACCTACTGAAATCTCTTTACAAATGGCTGATAAATCAACTGCTATACCCATCGGTATTTGTGAGGATGTGCATGTTGTGGTTGCAAACATTACTATCTTAACGGACTTTGTTATTCTTGATATTCCCGAGGACGACAGTATGTCGATCATCCTTGGTAGACCCTTTTTGAATACTGCAGGGGCTGTTATTGATTGCAATAAAGGCAATGTCACTTTTCATGTTAATGGTAATGAGCATACGGTACACTTTCCGAAGAAACAACCTCAAGTTCATAGTATCAATTCTATTGGAAAATTTTCAACTATTACTATTGAAGGTTTTGAATTCCCTCTTCCTACTATCAAAAAGAAATATGATATTGTTATTGTTGGGGACATGCATATCTCCGTTGAGGTAACCTAGTGTTATTCGAAAATTCTCTGGTTTCATGTCAATCGGAAGAAGTTTGTTAATAAGACTTGATCAACCTTGTTAACAGATTCCTTTTGATGAGCATGAGATGGATGAATCTAGAAGGCACAACTTTCTGTACCTACTTTTTACTTTGTGTTATTTAGTTTAAATAAAGCAAAAATCGTATTTTCTGTCTGTTTTCTGAATTATCCGTGAAATAAAAAATGTCGCAAAAATAAAAGTTCTCCAAATGCCCTTAAAATTTAGTATGATTTTTTATAGAATATTTGAGAATTTCTGGCACTGAAAACACACCAGGGGGACCCATGACCTGTCCACAAGGACGGAGGGCGCGCCCTACCCCCCTAGGCGCGCCCCCCAACCTTGTGGGTCCCACGTGGCCCCCCTCCACTTATTCCAGCACCCATCCACTTCGTCGTCCTCCAGAAAAAATCATCCCGTAGCTCAACCTCGTGTTCTTGCTCATTTTGCTGCCATTTTCGATCTCCTTGTGTAAAGCTCCATTTGCAAAACTGTTTTGGGGGATTGTTCTTCGGTATGTGACTCCTCCAATGGTCCAATTAGTTTTTGTTCTAGTGCTTTATATATTGCAAATTTTTGCTGTTGCGGTTACCCTGTTCTTGAGCATGCATGTCAAATTTATATGGTCCAAAGTAGTTTTGATGCATGTTATAGCCTCTAGGCACTTGTAGGAGTAGTTGCTATCAGTTTTATTGAGTTTGGTTCACTTTTATTTTGAGTCACTAAAAATTTCAGAAATTTTTCAAAGGAAGAAAAAAATGTCTAGGAAAATGTATCAAGGTGGTTCTTCGAGGAAGCAAGCACTGAGGCTCGCAATACGTGAGCCGGACCTTGAACTACCAAGGGAAGCTCAAGTGCGGCTTTGTGAGTGGCCGTCAGATGAATTCATGGTTCGTGCAGGTTTCAAGGATGAATTTGATGCGTACGTACAGAATGCCGACCTTGAGGGCTTCTTGTCAGACAAGTGTCGGCAATATTATTATCTCACTGATTTCTTCGTGCGGAGGTTTCAGTTTTCATCTAAGTGCAATACTCATACTATCCTGTTTGATCTTTATGATAAATCTTATACCATGGATTTAGAAGATTTTAGTGTTGCATGAAAACTTCCACAGTGGGGCCTTCTTAGTGAGCCTCACAAATCTGAATACACTGATTTCCTTGCTAGCATCACTGTGGGAGAAACTAGAAATACTAGTAGAATGCCCGTGCGTTGCCACGGGCTTCTGAAATATTTTGCTGAAGGTATATAAAAATAATGCATGTTAAATATCACAGGTAGAGACAATATAACACGGACACAATTGCATAATAATTGAAGTCCACTTCACTTGTAATATAAAATGATAATAAAAAGGCAAATTGACGATGTATACACATAAATCGATGATCCAACTAAAAATATATTACAAATTATTAAAATCTATTTGATGCACTTACGGAATTCTCGCACAATATCAAGAAAGTTTTTTTTGTTTGCTTCATTCGCATGATGTTTGAGCAAGTATAATGAAAATTGTTTTCTCAACTCATACCCATCAAGCAAAAACAATAGTAGAACGCCCGTGGGTTGCTACGGGCTGCTACGGGCAACAATGCATGTAAATGAATCAGACAAATAATTAAAGTCGTATTCAACGTCAAAGCTTATTTTTTCCTCATACGTCCGGATGTGTTCGGACATCAAACGGGCTACTACAACCGTCTTGATAGTCCGGGTTCCCTAAATCCGGCCCATATGTGAGAAAGAAATGTTGCTATCCAGACTATTCGTGATGTTATCTCCAACATGTGGTCCCAACGCAAAACCCCACCACCACGACACACCCTCTCCTTTTCTCGTCGGACCCTCCCCTTCCCGCTCGGTTTCCCACCGTAGTGGGTGACGCCCGCCTCACTTTCACCATGACACCCTCTCTCCTTCACACCATACTTCCTCGTAGACCGTTAAGGAGGAGTCCCCCGTAATGCCTGCCCCGCTCTCCGCCATGGTCCACTCCCCCATGTTCGTGTGTTTTCACCACAGCCATCGAGGGGGAGGAGGTATTGCGCCGCTTGTGGCGCCCCCAAAGCCAGGAAGGAAATTCGTAACTGAACATACCAAACCCAACCTCCGGCCCGCTCACTCTTATCACAAAATCCATCAAATTTTGTTTTAAGTGAGCCAGTGATCGACATCGCCGTGGCCGGCCAGCAGCAAGGGATAACGTCAGCAACCGCCTTCCCATCTTGGTGCTAGTACCTCCTGGTTCTATACTGGACCCACCCTTCATCCTGGGCTCTACCACGACAGCTCCACGCCCATGTGTTCTCTCATTACTCTGCAATATTCTCGGGGGGGGGGGATACCTCAGCATGTAAAACTGACCTCCAGGCCCGGGAAAACACAATGATCAGAAGGATTGGTAGATTCCAACACAGTAACCAGCATCTGAATAGACCTTGACAACCACCAGAGCGAAACACAACAACAGTAAACTATTTCTGAAGACACAATCCAAGAGTTTCTCCACTTTACTTGAAAGAACCTACAAACAGATCACTTCAAAAGCAAACTTCCATGTTCATTTAAGGTAATTCCCAAGCAAATTACATCTAGAATGCAAACAAAACAAGCACCTCCAATTTTCCTAGGAATCTTGAAATGAAACCAACTAAAAGTTGACACCCAAATATAGCCACTGAAGAATCACCTCCGCCATGAGCATGTCCACACAGTTCAAGAAGGACATATCCTAGCTCTACCTTTATAACATGGTAATATAGCACAATCCCCGTCATATAATCTGATATGTATAGGCTGCTAGGCGAAAGCAAATATATCAGTTCTGACCTAACAAACCTCTTTCCAACTTGCTCTAATTCTTATTGAGTCTGACTAACTATGAAGAACGGGATCAAAAGCAAAAAAAAACTGCAGGATTTTGACTGTCTGAACTATCTCCAACACGCAGTTTTTCACCGCAAAAATATGAAGCACTTTGTATGCAGAACATTACTGAATCACCCTGAATTGAATAGAACAATCAAAACTGAGACCATAACCTTCAATCTCTTATTCGGATCATGTCAAACATCTCCACGGTACCGACCAGACCAATCCGTAACAAACAGAAATGAAACCAAACGGACTGATCCACACATCTATACCAACATAACTCGTTATTCCCGCCCGCCGAATATAATCTCCATTACTCATCACAATCTTAAATCAAATCGGCAATCATGATGGATCCCTAAATCAGATCAGAAGTCAAAGCAAAATAGATTAGCCGCGACCCTAAACCAAAGAAGCAAGGTTCAGAACACGGTACCAATATCAACAGAACATACAAGGAGAAATCGCCGAGACTAAGACCTCGACATCGACGGAAGGAGCACCTCAAACAAATCAAATGAAGAACAGTGAAATAGGGGCGCAAGATTGGAACCGATTACGAATACAATACTTGCAACTTACCCGACGATGAGAGGTGGAAGAGAGGAGAGGATCCAGCCAAGGAGCCGCCGCGCTTGGCAGGGGAAGGCCACGCCGACGCCATCGACGTAGATGAGCAGCGCGCGGCCTGCCCCCACTGGTCCTGCCGTAGAAGATGCCGACGGGAACAGGGACCTGGCTGACATCACCTCCATCATCCCGGACACGGCGTGCCTGGATGGCTGTCGGGCGGCGCGGCGGGGCATGGCTGCCACAACAGCGATTCGTGTAGAGACGGAAGACGGGGCACGGCAGCGGAGCTGGAAGAGATAGAAGCCCGCGGGACGGCCGGGGGAGGGGGTGCGGCGGCGACAGCGGCCCGTGATGCCGAAAGAGGAAACGTGAGGCGGGAGGCCTTGACGTACGGGAGGAGACCCCTCCACCAGATTAGATCGAGGGTAGCGAGATCGCACGCGATCCGGGTGTGTGCATCGGGGTGTGTTGGGGGGGAGGGGACGAAAAAATCCAGTCGAAAAAACCCAGACGAAAATGGGGGACAAAAAAAAAACCGTGCAATCCTACCAACTGAGACGTTAGGAGTAGATTAGGAGTATAGATGAGCAGCAGTTCGTAGCAGCCACGGGTTGCATTGACGACTTCTTTTTTTTACCATTAAAGCGCTCTCCTTTTCTTCCTATCTCTTCTCCCAACTAAAAATGTTTCTCGAAGTGATATGTGAATGGATAAATTTACTACCATACTAAAATATCAAGAGCTAAAAACATATTATCAAACAACATTTGTAGAACATGTTCGACATGAAAATTATGGTGTCGGACCAGATTGGGAACAAACACAATGACACCACTGGTACATGCAAGATCTCTCTCCCCCTCACCCCCCCCCTCGATCTTTTGCCCTCTCCCCTATCTCTCCCTCACTCTCTCCTGATCTCGTCTCTTGATCTCGAGTGTGTTGCCGTTTCAAGAAGGCTTGGCTATCAACCAAGAACCAGAATTTGGTTGGCTACCCACAAAAGTCAGAACTATTCTTACAACTTTCTAAAAAGCTAAGTTTAATCCAAGAATAATTATGAAGAGAGGTTAGTAAGTAGAACTACAAGTCATGGCTAAAATATTAAAGGGAGAAAATGATTTTTTTACATCATAACTGATACCATGCATACTATCTTCAAATATTCCTTATTTATTGCCAATTCAAATTCCATACATTGAATGTCTAGATACATTCTTCAGCTATTTGATCAATTATTTGCCAACTCGGTTCTTCACATTAGCGGAGCTATGTCCAAAAACTCAAAGTTAATTCGATTTATAGTAGGGTACTCTTGCAGTAGGATTTGTTGTTTCTGGTGGAAGTACAAACATATGAAGCTGCAAAGCAGATAAAAATGTGAACGGCAAACCTCTCTTCAAAACCCATTGTCATGGTTCTCAATAGGTCGGGCGTTGTGATTGTAGTAGCCGAGGGGAGAGCTTCATACATCAGGGAGCACACACAGTGATAAACTTCTTACCACCCAAAGATTCCATATCACATCAAATTCTGACGACGGCTTCAACTTTAGCAGCAACAAGGCGGCCTCAACATGACTATTCAGTAGATGAAGTGTTACATTGCAACCACAAACTACTACACATTTGCAACCAGAGACTACTACTACAAAACGCTAACATGATTCTTCATTGGACATGCTCTTGTACACTGGAGCATTGAAAAGAATTGGTAAATATTTTTATATGAAAATGATTGTAAACCGCAATAACACGGGCTCTTATGTTTCACAATATTTTTTGTATACATCATATAAAAATTATATAACTGACAAGTATATTTTAGTATTGACTGGAAACACATTAGCATATCTCCAAGGTTTGGCAAAGTAGGGAGGTGATATATCCCTATCTGGAATAACCGTCAGGAAAAATAAGAAATCAATGAAAGAAAAGAACTTAATATTAATAGGCATTCCATTACTCAGAAGATTTATAATATAGACACATCAATATTAATAGATTACATCAAACGTAGAGTTATGAATTCACATTTCCTATAATACAATTCCATAGAATTAAAATATTTACATGAATCAAAGGTCAACAAAAACAGAGGTGTAGCAACTCACCAACACAAGTACTCGTCATCGTCACCATGTGCTGCAACAAATAATACTAAAAAAAGCACCATTCAGTTATTTGATTTTGTAACAACGGGGAACAATGGTGGAGCCAGGAATTATACACAAGGGGGCCGAACATTGAGCAAGACTCTAAAAAGGCAACATGGTGTATTGAATGTGTAGAAATTGATCGTCGGTATAGCAAAATATGTGCTATTATTACTAATAAAGTGTTGATAACATAGACATATCACATAGATAGCATGGAAGCAAAATGCATAATTAGATGGCGATGAACAAACAATTAAGAGAACGAAACCAAAGCTATGGACAAAAAGACCTAGAAAACAAATTTAGACAACAGAAGAATAAATCCCGTGGTTTTCTAGGAACTTGGAACAACTTACTAATACCAATGTGTCAGGTACAATCAATTTATTTTCTTGAAACATCCTCCCATGTGGCTGGGTCATGCTGCCCAGCCCTCTCTTTAGAAAATGGTTCTAAGTTACGAAATTAGCTACTACATTTGGAAATGACATTTTATGGACTCTCGGAGTACAATGAAATTCAATTTCAATTAACTAACAACACCATAGGCATCGAGGGACCAATAACAATTCACGCAAGTTTTTTTTTCTCAACATAACAATGACAGTGGAACAGGTTTAGTTAAACAACTCTAGAGATTTATTTTTCTACAGGGAAACAAGTCGCATCTCCAAGAAATAACCATGTCATCCTTTCCTCCTTGAAGTCCTAGAACTGCAACCTCCACTTTGCCCATCGCAGGAGCAGCAGCAACAGCGCCGCCGTCTCTGGGACCTTTTTCAGAAACCCGTCTCTAGCATAATTGAAAGTTTCACTCCTACCCACACATAGACTGACATGTTCAACACATGTTAGTCTTACTAATCTACAACTTCTGGCAAACACCTGTTGAACCATTTTCCCTAACATTCAAGAAAGCACTCAAATTTCCACAACTGAATCACAATCATTTAAGGAGAAGGTACATAAGTAAACCGATGCAATTTACAAAAATCATAATTAATCTTGGCTTGGCGCATCCTTTGGAGACTGAGTAAGACTGAAAATATCGTCTCCCGTCAATAATCTGAATAGTTGGATACAAAACATGTACAGGACACGTGACATGGTCTGCTGAGCATTACAAATTTAAAGAGGTTCTAGAATAATTGTGGCAGTGTTGAGAAGTGCCTAATACACATGAATAGAACCCCAAAGAACCATGGCTCTAACAGTGCATGACAATTCATAAAATTCATTGATTAGCTTCCAATGCATAAACATATTTTCTGCTTATAAGGCACAATAGGTGGATTCTGTAAACAGAAATTTGTCAAGTACTTGCACGTCATGGAGAAAAGGTCCTTCAGCATGATATAGTATAACACACTGATGGACGATCAATAGTTTTAATTATATCAGATCGGCAAAATGATATAGTATTTCAAAATTTAACAGTTTGTGTGCACCTTATATGGAGGTAGTGATACCTGACCTTCTGCAGCTCGTAGAAGATACACATATGGATTAATCGAACACGCCCACATCCAAGTCTTCTTCCATCCGCAACACCCAGGCACCACCGCTTCCTGGAAAAGATAACCTATAAAATGTATAACCATGCCCAAAGCCAGATAATCTCATCTCCAGCCGATCTAGAGATTAATCAAATAAGAGATACTAACAGTTTTTTCATACACATATGTACTCATAAGTTCAGTTTTGGTTGCTTAATTTTGGAGCACTCAACTGTCGGATGCTAGCTAACTCAAAGATACTATCAGAAAAGGTAATCCGAATATGTTTTAATTTTCAATCAGGAAAGAAAAGGTAATCAGAATAAGTTTTAATTTTCAATCAGGAAAGGAAAGGCTGGGATCACGAATTGGTAAATGGAAGAACCTCCATTGGAGACTCTGCAAATCCTTGTCTGACTGAGCAGATCAAAATTAGAGATGGTGAATATGACTCGAGCTGGTCGATGCATGCATGTATGTTATTGGCTATCGGATCTTCATTGGAGAAGAAACTTCTCTACCTTGATGTAAGAATGTTTCCTATTCAGAATGGCTGACACTTCCCAAGTAATTATGCATTACAGTAATCTGTGATTGTGAGCTATACTAATTACATTAAAAAATGATGCTTCTTCAGGCCACCGTAAGAAATCAACTGAAATCAAGTTAAGAGAAAGACAACAATTGGATTGGCAGCCACTTACATGCAAGATGTCTGTACGACTGCACCAGCGGAGAAGCACACGACAACAGGGAGAGGACGACATCATGGCCAAGGTTCTCGTCGGACGGGCGGGGGCGCACGACGATGGGGCTCACCAGAGGGCCACTTGGGGCCGGCTCGGGAAGGCTCGCTGCGGGGCTGGGCCGGCGGAAGGAGGTGGCCCACGGGCGGGCGGCGGCCGGTCAACGAAGCGGAGCGGGAAGAGGAGGCGACGAATCATGGAGATCTCGCGGCAGCGCGAACGGTCCCGGCAAGGCAGGGGTCGGCAGATCCAAAAGCAAAGAGGCGCATGGCGACGGCGGGTTATGCTCCTGCTGCCGACGCTGGAGCTGCACAAGCTGGCGACGACCTGGGAAGGTCTGCTGAAGACGCACACGCACATCGAAGAAACGTCAGTTGCGGCAAGGAAATCAGAGGAGGAAGGAAAGGTGGCAGGAGGCGGTCCGGAAGGGCGATGGCGCTCACCTGCATGCTCGCTGGTGGCGAGTGGGACGGCGGTGGGCCATGGAGATTCTGGCGCCCTCCGGCTCGGGGACGCAGGCGCTCGAGCGGAAGCTCTTCTCGCTGGTGGCTGGCGGCGGATGGGCTCGGGCGGGGAGGCGTCGGCGACGGCGTCGGCGCGATGTCATCTCTGGCCTGTGTATGTTTGCGAGGGCGGCTGCGCGATTGCGTTGGGTGCGGAACTTTTTGTCCACCGGCGAGGCGTATTGTGATTGCGCGATGTATGGTAACGTTATATTGTAATTAACGTAATTTTGGTTACATATGAAGAGATTAATTGATTTGATTGAGTGACTTATGGTAAGGTTGATTAATTTGGATTTGATCTTTAGAGATTGATCGTTATTAATTATTTTACATAAAGACATTACTAATAATTTGCGCCCTCTTGGAAAGTCCTGATCCATTCAGATTTTTTTTCATGTTGTGGAAAAAAATCGGTTGAAAATGGTGGGACGAAAATAAATCGTGGACGCAATCCTACCAACTGAGACATTAGGAGTAGAGATCACACAAGCTACCATAGGGAGCATTCACTTTCCTTCCATGCACTATTTTGCTCTCTTTGTGGGTAGATGCATTAATGGTAAACATGAGCATAGCCACCTTTGCGTTCCAGATCTTAGTATCCTTAAGTGTGCTGTGTTAGACGATAAACGATATAACTTGGGAGCCATTGTTGCAAGGAGATTGCATCTTAATGATAAAGAGGGAGATTTATTTGGTGGGATTTATGCAACTCGCTTAGCTAATTATCTTGGTGTACCCATTAGAGGGGATGACATAGAGTTGCCTCCTGCTTTTCTTGATTATAATGCTATGGTACGCTATCAATTTCTTGAGAGGAACGAACAGTCCCTCCAGTATCGACTAATCTTTGACAGACGGCGTGCCGTCCATATTACCCTTCCTGCTCCTGCCTTCTTTAACTTTCAGGTAAATGGGAGATATTTTATAATTAGAGAGGAGGCGAACGAGTACGAGAGAACAGCGGAGGCTGCTCGCCTCCAGGAGGCAGCCCGCCAAGCAACGGCTGCCGCAGCACAATACGACCCCAACTATGACTTTGGATATCATCCGGGCCAGTGGTGGCCCTAGACCGACTTAGGCCAAAAGCCTAAGCTTGGGGGAGTACGTATTTCTCACCGACATTATATTCATGTTCACACACTCATTCTAGTTGTCGGTGTTCATACTTTTTTCATTGTATTATCCATGTTAGGTTATTTCTTTTTCTCGCTTTCTTCTTGAGTATTTGAAAAAGCCTTTGAGAAAAACAAAAAAATTAGTTGTAGTTTAGTTTACCTTCCATACTTAGTTGTAGTATTAAAGAAAATCCAAAAAGATTTCTCATTTTTCTTTTATTTTTTTGGGAGCTTTCCCGTGTAAATAGTTTTTCTCGTACTTGTTTTACTTTCTTCAGAAAAACAAAAACTCCAAAAACATTTCAGTGTGTTTCTTTGAAATTCTTTTCTTTTCTTTGGGGGTCGAGGAGAGAAGACCACGATGAAAATGTTGAGTGGCTCTCATATGCATTATTGTTGATCTAACAAAGAGCCCATATTATATTGTCTTCTCCTTTGAATAAATGTTTGCAGATTCCAGCTTAGTCCAATGCACGTGCACTATTATTATTATTCACATTGTTCGGTCATGCAAGTGAAAGGCAGTAATGTTGATATATGATGAAATGATTGAGATGAGGAAAAGCTGGTATGAACTCGACCTATCTTGTTTTTGTAAATATGATTAGTTCATCGTTCTTGATTCAGCCTATTATGAATGAAACATGTTTGTAATGACAATTAGAGATTATAGTTATTCATGCCATGCTTAATTAGCTAGGAGTTTATAATGGTTTACCTTGCGTGCCAACATGCTTTTAAAATGGTTGTGATGTAGTATGATAGGATGGTATCCTCCTTTGAATGATTCGAGTGGCTTGACTTGGCACATGTTCACGCATGTAGTTGAAACAAAATCAACATAGCCTCCACGATATTTATGTTCATGGTGATTTATATCCTACTCATGCTTGCATTCAATGTTGGTTAATCACGATGCATGTTTATGACTGTTGTCGCTCTCTAGTTGGTCGCTTCCCAGTCTTTTTCTAGCCTTCACTTGTACTAAGCGGGAATACTGCTTGTGCATCCACTTCCATAAACCCAAAGTTGTTCCATATGAGTCCACCATACCTTCCTATATGCGGTATTTACCTGCCGTTTCAAGTAAATTTGCATGTGCCAAACTCTAAACCTTCAAATGATAATCTGTTTTTTATGCCCGAATCGCTCATGTAGCGACTGGGGGCTGTCAGTATCTTCCATGCTAGGTGGGTTATTCTCACGATGAGTGGACTCCGCTCATCATTCACGAGAAAATGGCTGGTAATTGGGATGCCGAGTCCTATGATCAAAAGATCAGAAACAAAATTTCAAATAATTGCAAACAAAACTCCCCCAAGATTGTTGTTAGTTGGACGGTACCCGTTGTTTCGGACCAGCCATGGAGTGTGATTGTTGGTGGAGGGGGGGTAAAAACTTCACCATTCTGTTTGGGAACCGCCTATAATGTATGTTGCAAGGAAGATATTGAGATCTCTTGGTTGTTGCGTTGACAATGAAAGCATACCGTTCAAAATATTATATTCATCTCTGTTTTAAAAAAACTCGAGCTCTGGCACCTCTGCAAATCCCTGCTTCCCTCTGCGAAGGGCCTATCTATTTACTTTTATGTTGAGTCATCATCCTCTTATAAAAAGCACCAGTTAGAGATCACCACTGTCATTTGTATGTATTGTTATTAATTGATATTGAGTATGACTGTGATTGGATCTCTTTTACCATGAATTACAATGTCTAGTCAGTCCTTGATCTTCAGGGGTGCTCTGCATTTATGTTTTGCGGTCTCAGAAAGGGCTAGCGAGATACCATCTTGTTATATCATATCATGATTGTTTTGAAAAAGTGTTGTCATCCGTGATTTATTATTATTGCTCGCTAGTTGATTATGCCATTGATATGAGTAAATGTGAGACCTAAATGCTATTGTGAATATGGTTAGTTCATAATCTTTGCTGAAAACTTGAATACTGGCTTTACATATTTGCAACAACAAGATTAAACAGAGTTTGTAAAAGTTTTTCTTTATCACTTTCAGTTTATCAACTGAATTGCTTGAGGACAAGCAATAGTTTAAGCTTGGGGGAGTTGATACGTCTCCATCGTATCTACTTTTTCAAACTCTTTTGCCCTTGTTTTGGACTCTAATTTGCATGATTTGAATGGAACTAACCCGGACTGACGCTGTTTTCAGCAGAATTGCCATGGTGTTATTTTTGTGCAGAAATAAAAGTTCTCGGAATGACCTGAAACTTCACGGAGATCATTTTTGGAATTAATAAAAAATATTGGCGAAAGAATCAACTGAAGGGGGCCCACACCCTGTCCACAAGGGTGGGAGGCGCGCCCACCCCCCAGGGCGCGCCATCCGACCTTGTGAGCCCCTGGACCTCCACCGACCTCAACTCCAACTCCATATATTCACGTTCGGGGAGAAAAAAATAGGAGAGAAGGATTCATCGCGTTTTATGATACGGAGCCGCCGCCACCTCATGTTCTTCCTCGGGAGACCAGATCTAGAGTCCGTTCAGGGCTCCGGAGAGGGGAAATCACCGCCGTCGTCATCATCGACCATCCTCCATCACCAATTTCATGATGCTCAGCGCCATGCGTGAGTAATTCCATCGTAGGCTTGCTGGACGGTGATGGGTTGGATGAGATATATCATGTAATCGAGTTAGTTTTGTTAGGGTTTGATCCCTAGTATCCATTATGTTCTAAGATTGATGTTGCTATGACTTTGCTATGCTTAATGCTTGTCACTAGGGCCCGAGTGCCATGATTTCAGATCTGAACCTATTATGTTTTCATGAATATATTTGTGTTCTTGATCCTATCTTGCAAGTTATAGTCACCTACTACGTGTTATGATCCGGCAACCCCGGAGTGACAATAGTCGGGACCACTCCCGGTGATGACCGTAGTTTGAGGAGATCATGTATTCACTAAGTGCTAATGCTTTGGTCTGATTCTCTATTAAAAGGAGACCTTAATATCCCTTAGTTTCCAATAGGACCCCGCTTCCACGGGAGGGTAGGACAAAAGATGTCATGCAAGTTCTTTTCCATAAGCACGTATGACTATATACGGAATACATGCCTACATTATATTGATGAATTGGAGCTAGTTCTGTGTCACCCTATGTTATAACTGTTGCATGATGAATGCCATCCGACATAATTATCCATCATTGATCCATTGCCTACAAGCTTTTCACATATTGATCTTTGCTAAGTTACTTTTCCGTTGCCACTGTTACAATTGCTTCAAAACTGCTACTGTTACCATTACTTCCCTACTACTTTGCTACTAAATACTTTGCTGCAGATATTAAGTCTTTCAGGTGTGGTTGAATTGACAACTCAGCTGCTAATATTTGAGAATATTCTTTGGCTCCCCTTGTGTCGAATCAATAAATTTGGGTTGAATACTCTACCCTCGAAAACTGTTGCGATCCCCTATACTTGTGGGTTATCAATTCTTTGCAGGAAAACTCCTCTCAAAATGGGAAGGACCCTATGTTATCGAGGAAGTTTATCGATCCGGAGCCGTCAAGATAAATAATGCCGAAGGTACTAACCCGAAGGTTGTTAATGGGCAACGAATAAAACATTATATCTCAGGTACGCCCATTAATGTTGAAAGCAATATTACCCAAACTATGACACCGGAAGAACACATAAAGGAAACCTTCCGGAACACTCCAGAATAACTGAAAAAGGGGAGGTATGCGATACAATAAGTAAACGGACTCCAAAAAATCCGCAAAAATATTTTCTGTCCATTTTGGAATATAACAAAAAGTAGGAAAATAAGAAACAACCAGGAAGGCACCCCTGGTGGGCAAAAGACACCAGGGCGCGCCTGGCTTGCCAGGCGCGCCTAGGTGGGTTGTGCCCACCTCGGGTACCTTCCGGACTCCGTTTTTCTTCAGCTTGCTTGTTTCCCAAGATAAAAAATCTTTATATACCCCCCCCCCCCGAACCTATTGACCACCGTATCACAGAGAAATGTTATGTTTTCTTTTCTTGCTGTTTCTGGTCAGATCTGTTAAGCCAGGCATCATGTCTTCTTCCTCCTCCAACGACGTGGAAGAGGATACTTGGTTGAGGAAGATCGAGTTGAAGAGAGAAGAGCCTGAAGAAGTCATCAAAGGGGATAAGAGCAAGGAGGCCACCGGAGATCAAGCGCCGGTGGTCGAGCAAGCTTTGCCTGCCGAGGAGGAAGAAGAAGATATCCTTAAACCTTACTATGATCATCTTACCCCCGCTGAGATTGAAGCCTTTCGGATCATCGAAACGGTTCATGTGCAAAATAAATATCTCACCCGTGAAAATATTCTATTACAAGAGCACATCATTGCCCTCCGGAGCATCATCCGTAGATTGGAGAAGCTGTTGGAGAGGGCCACCACTTCATCACCACCACCTCCTTCTTCATCACCAAAGGTAAATTGAGTATCAGGTATGGGCACTCCCCTTGGCTTGTGCCAAGCTTGGGGAGGTGCCCCAGTATCATATCACCTCTACTATCTTTTGCCTTTACTTGTCTTAGTTCGATCCATAGTTATCTTTTGCGTTAGATTAATAAAAGTTTAGTTCGATCATTTCTTTTTGAGTGTTTGCTTAGTGATCTATCTTTGTAATCGTGTGCAAGATATATATAATAAAGTTTAGTTTGAATTTTGTTTTCTTTACTTTCATGTTCAATAAAAAGAAAGGAAATAAATGAAAAAGATCATATGCTAATTTTATGGTAAGTAATGACATCACATAAGGAAGAGTATAAGTAGGAAATTTTATTGGAGATTGACAAACACAGCATTGGTCAATGATGCAATTCATGAAAGAATTAATAAGGGAAGAGAAGATTCACATGCAAATACACAATCCTGGACATCTTTTGTGATTGTGAGCCCCCATCAAAATATTATATGCCAAAATTATTGACGTTGGACAAGGAAGACAATGTAATGATTTATGTTTGTTCATATTCACATAGAAGTTATATTGTCATAGATCCTTTAACATGTGGTGCTTGCCCCCATCTTTGCTAGCCAAAAATTCCACACTAAGTAGAGATACTACGTGTGCATCCAAAAACCTTTAAACCCAAATCTTATTTTGAGAGTCCACCATACCTACCTATGGATTGAGTAAGATCCTTCAAGTAAGTTGTCATCGGTGCAAATAGGGCAATAAAAATTGCTTCTAAAAGTGTTGGATCATTTAGTGTAAGAGAAAATTGAGCGTTGTACGAACTTGTGATGGCAAAGAATAAAAGCGACAGACTGCATAATAAAGGTTGCTATCACAAGGGGCAATATAACGTGACGTTCTTTTGCACTAAGAGATTGAGCATACAAATAAATAAGCGCATGGCAACCTCTGCTTCCCTCTGTGCAGGGCCTATCTTTTACTTTTATGTATTTACTTTTATGCAAGAGTCAAAGTTCTTCTCTCTATTCATTTTTATTTTCTCTTTTGGCAAGCATCATGTGGTGAGGAAAGATCTAGGCACATATATCCAGTTGGATATGAGTAGCACGAGTTATTATTGTTGACATCACCCTCGAGGTGAGTATGTTGGGAGGCGAACCTATAAGCCCCTATCTTTCTATGTGTCCGGTTGAAATGTTTTGTGTGACGCCCCCGGCTCAATCGTGCACTCATCATACACGCAAATGCACACGATCAAGCCTAAGGACTCACGGGAAGATATCACAACACAACTCTAAAACATAAATAAAGTCATACAAGCTTTATATTGCAAGCCAGGGGCCTCGAGGGCTCGAATTCAAAAGCTCGCATACAAGCGTCAGCGAAAGCATCAGATATCTGAGTACAGATATGAAACAGAAACAGAAAGGCCTTTAGAAAGGCGGGGCAAAATAAAACACTA